>JAVTVY010054585.1:0-29333 GCA_036873755.1 Hanleya hanleyi | reverse complement strand
CACGTCACCGAAATGGACACGAATTCTGCATACATTGCCGTCTCCTACGCGGACTGGGAGTCCCTGGTAAAACACGAACTGTGGGCCCGTTACCAAGCTAAAATAGGATCGATGGTTGCTTCATGAACAGTCACAATCAAAGCGTGACTGAGATACATCATTCTTTAGACTTTGCAACGAATATTATGGATTAAGAATACTGATCAGCGATACGGATTTGATATTTTTGGAACATCATGATGTCTTGCCGGCATCATTGAAAACTGTTGACGCTTCTCTCTTGCAGGAAACAAGCCTATGTTTATGTATACTATGATTGTCTTTTTGAATTTGGTGCTAATACTGTTATATGGAATATGGAATAGGTCTTTGGATTATGGACGCGGATATTCTCTAATGGACGACGGCTGGATTATGAATGACGGACTAGACGCTTGTAATCAGGAACACTACGCCTTTGACAAACGCACCCTGATCTGTTCAAGGTGGAATGAATCGGCTAGGCCAAAGTCGCCCTCTCATCCAAGACCTAATTATGCTACGTCGGAGATAATATCAACACATTCAGCTATTAAGGAGTGAATCTACACGACACCAACATCGACAAATCCCTGTACCTCGCCATTCGCCAGGGTAAATCCAGGGCCACAATGACCAACAAATGATTCCACGCCATCGACAATCAGGTGCGCTCATACATCCAATTGGAGCGATATGCAAGAGGTGGAAAAATTGACGACGTCTGGCGACTAAAGAGCAACCGTATGACTCTACAGGAAAGCTTCCCTCGGCACCTCATATTCAGACCCGATAATACGGTGGATTTTTGGACGAAGCCTTAGGATCTCAGCCGCGCTTTTATTGCAGCTGTTCATGTGGAGACTATGAAGTATCCACACGGCCCCTAGCATCAGCTTAAGCGGAATTAAATACGCTAGCTCGGGAGCTGTGATGACAGATAAGCTCAAAGCAATAACTCATTTGATGTTAATGAATGAGCATCGAGGACGTCTGGTGAAATAAACGCCTCAACATAGGGTAAACCTGGTAAATGCAAGAATACCAAGAAAAGCTAACCTGTAATGCCCGACGTCGTACGGCTTAAATTTCCCACCATACATTTGTCGAGAGACATGTACAGAGGGCGGGCCTCGGGGACTAACAGTCCACCAGTAGAATCCTACCATATACAGGCAATAAATTGGAGCGATATGCAAGAGGTGGGAAAAATTGACGACGTCTGGCGACTAAAGAGCAACCATATGAGTCTACAGGAACAGCGAGATGACCATATGACTCTACAGCAACAGCGAGATGCTTTCAATTACTTTTACGCCAAGCGTAAAGCATGGTTTAATATGATGTAACATTGAGGAAGATAAATTGTGTGAAAACTTGTGAACGTGTTGATCTTTCTTTCTCTCATCTGACTTACTCACGGCGTTAAGACGTAAGAGACTAGGTATAAAAGTGTGTACTTGTGTGTAGGGGATCTTACTCCCCCGCGTTAGGGTGTCACTGCGTTAAGACGGGTGTTGAGCAACGCTACCACCACCACCGCTGCCATTGGTTCACATACGACGTTATATGATCACTCCACCACACACACACCTTCACACCTCCGCACATCACCCCCCCCCCACACACACACCTTCATACCCACACACACCTCCGCACAACACACACACACACACACACACACACACGCACACAAACACATCACAGCTGGATTACGTATGGCCCATCTATACTCCAAATCTCAAATGCCCTTTCTCTAATACTACAAGATTGCTCATGCGCCGAATTACATCACTTTCAAGAAAAACCACACCAGTCTGACTCCACACCACGAGCGTTTCAATATGAATATACAAGCGTCTAGTCCGTCATTCATAATTCAGCCGTCGTCCATTAAAGAATATCCGCGTCCATAATCCAAAGCCCTATTCCATATCCATATAACAGTATTATCACCACATTCAAAAAGACAATCATAGTATACATAAACATAGGCTGGATTCCTGCAAGAGAGAAGCGGTCAACAGTTTTCAATGATGCCGATAAGACATCATGATGTTCCAAAAATATAAAATCCGTATCGCTGATCAGTATTCTTAATGCATAATAATCGTTGCAAAGTCGTTATCTAGAGAATGATGTATCTCAGTCACGCTTTGATTGTGACTGTTCATATGAGCACCATGATGATCTTGAAGTACATGGGTTCATACGGCCCCTAGCACCGGGTTAAGCGGAATTAGACACAAGTTACGAAACGTAGCGCCATAGATCTTGCACGCTACGTTCGTATTTTGCTATCAGCATGCGATATGTATCGCCAAATTTGAGAAAATTTGAGTGGAGGCGCTTGGTGGAATAGCCCTGTTTTATAAGTTTCTGCAACAATGTTTTATGACGTTGATTAAAATCGTCACATTTAACACAGGATCTAGCAAATGCTACTAGGCGAGATATGTATACGCCATATGCAGGTCCCACTGGAATATTACTGTCCAAAAAGGGATAGTTTACGATGTCGAAATTGTAATCGTCTCTTTTGTCATAAAGTCGACGAGAGAGAATGCCCGATTCATTTTTGTAGAGATATACATCTAAATATGACGTGTCTGTAGGGCTATCTGTAGTTTCCTTCAAATCCAGTGAAGGTGGATATATATCCTTCACTGCGTCATTTATATAGCGATTATCCACAGCGAGAAGATCGTCTATATAGCGTTTGGTGAATGAGAAGGAACGGGCTTTGAATGGATAGGTTTTTGAAAGCGCCTGCATATAGTCATATTCATAAGAGAACAGATACAGGTCAGCCAACAGGGGTGCACAATTAGTACTCATTGGAATACCTATATGTTGCTGATATATTGTGTTGCCAAATTTCACATAGATATTTTTAATGAGAAATTCAAGCAACTCTATAAACAAAGAAACATCCCATGAATGATATTTCTTGTATGTAGTAGAGCTAAAGAATGCTTTATGGCTTCTGACATTAATATATCTACGATCAGTTTTCTTGAACACAGATACTATTAATGAACTTAGACGGTCAATAAGATCCTGATGAGGGATTGTGGTATAGAGAGTCGAGAAATCCCATGTGGATACATGTCTATACGGTATGTGACCTTTAGCATCAAGTTCTTCCGTAAGACATTTTGAGTTTTTCAATATCCACATACATTCAACGCCAGAGTTCTTAGAAATAGTGGCGCAACACCTTTCCCAAAATGCTTTTACCTCCTGAAGGGCCCTTGTCAATAGGGTTGAAAGAAGCTTGGTGGTGCAGCTTCTAGAACCAGCTATGAATCTAGCCTTGTATGGCGATTTATGCATTTTGGGAGTCCAGTATATTTTTGGTATGTCGTTATGATTGGTTGGAAGACAAATACCTCTTTCCCTGAGAAACGTTTTGTGATTGTTGAATAAATCTTCCAGAGTAAATGAAGTTTGGGAGTAAGTAGACGTATTTGATGATGATAGGTCTACACTCAATTCTTTAACCAGCACCTGGTAATAGTAATATTAACATATGAATATTATATTATTTGGAGCTTTGTCTGCTGGGACAATGACGAATTTACTCTGGAGATTTGCTAGAACTTCTTGTGAATTGAGGTTTCTCAGTACTTGTTTTGCTTGGGAAAGAGTACTTCTGTCAATATGGCGGATTGTTTCAACGACCTTGCTCTTGGTGAGGTCCAGCCAATCAGCGAGTACTGTAGGTTCAACTTTATCTCGCTTAGACCAATCAATAACGTACTGTTCCAATGCAGACAGGACTATCTTCTGGTCGGCCTTCAGATTTATTCTTCTCGGCTCTCTATATTTAGGTCCAACTGGTAGGCAACCACACCAGTCTGACTTCACACCACGAGCGTTTCAATATGATACCTAGCACGCCCCACTTGGACCACGGATGGCTCATTTATACCCCAAAACGAAAGTCAACCAACGGTCCAGAGACCCCTTCAGTATTACTCTATGGTGTCAGCCAAATGGAATAAATAAAACACTCTATACTTTCTCCACACAAATTAGCCATATATACCCCAAATCGTCCATCCAAAACTGCCTTCTTCTATTATTTGCACCTTGCACGAACCATTTCTTTTATTTTTCTCTCATCCTTGACTCAAATAAAGTCATTTCCATTGATGTCAAGCCGAGGTACTATAGTTTTTAATTTTCTACTATACCCTGACCTCTATGACACAGATATCTTTTTCTATATCACAGGAAACTCTCTACCAGGCAACTGTGGTTAAACTCATTCGCTTCTCGACTGGAGCTGATGTCGTACGTCAGACCTGACGGTGACTGGTTATAATGGTGTTTGGGGGCAAATAATGCAGGTATGGTAGTATGTCCTCGATCTTCGAAGGAAGAGTACTTTTATGTGGTTTTATGTCCATTTTACATAATATCTAGTGGTCAGAGTTTTCTTTCGACCGAGATGAAGTTCGTTGTTGAACTGGTAAGTATTATAACTATCTACATGGACAGTTTCCAGTAATATATGCAAGAAGAGTTGAATAGTTTACCTTTGTACCATCTCCTCCTCGGACTCCGTATGTTGGGCATTTGGGGGTGTTTTAAATTTCGGACTGGAGGTCCGGGATTCCTTTCTCGGTCTTGTAGACGCGACGACTGCTGTGGAGACACTCATCTGGAAAGATATAATAAACAAATGTGTGAGATTTCTTTGATGGTCAAGGAAGGAATTTAAAGGTCAACCCGTGCTGGAAGAAAATAATCCATCAATGATTGTACTCACTCAGATAGGCGATGTCATATCCTGAACAAATAGATCGATTCCGTATATCAGAGCTATGCTTTGACGTCACGGAGAAGTGATTGTGACACCAAACTCTTCCTCAGAGTAAAGGGAACAAGACAAAATTCCAAAAAGGTCTGAATTAGCTTTGTATCTTTTTAACCTCCTAAATAGTAGTCACGGTTAGGGTGTACACAAACAATAGTAGTCACAGTTAGGGTGTACACAAACAATAGTAGTCACAGTTAGGGTGTACACAAACAATAGTAGTCACAGTTAGGGTGTACACAAACAATAGTAGTCACAGTTAGGGTGTACACAAACAATAGTAGTCACGGTTAGGGTGTACACAAACAATAGTAGTCACGGTTAGGGTGTACACAAACAATAGTAGTCACGGTTAGGGTGTACACAAACAATAGTAGTCACAGTTAGGGTGTACACAAACAATAGTAGTCACGGTTAGGGTGTACACAAACAATAGTAGTCACAGTTAGGGTGTACACAAACAATAGTAGTCACGGTTAGGGTGTACACAAACAATAGTAGTCACGGTTAGGGTGTACACAAACAATAGTAGTCACGGTTAGGGTGTACACAAACAATAGTAGTCACAGTTAGGGTGTACACAAACAATAGTAGTCACGGTTAGGGTGTACACAAACAATAGTAGTCACGGTTAGGGTGTACACAAACAATAGTAGTCACAGTTAGGGTGTACACAAACAATAGTAGTCACAGTTAGGGTGTACACAAACAATAGTAGTCACAGTTAGGGTGTACACAAACAATAGTAGTCACAGTTAGGGTGTACACAAACAATAGTAGTCACAGTTAGGGTGTACACAAACAATAGTAGTCACGGTTAGGGTGTACACAAACAATAGTAGTCACAGTTAGGGTGTACACAAACAATAGTAGTCACGGTTAGGGTGTACACAAACCCTCAAACCGCGAATGAGAAACAGTGAATCTATTGAAAACCAATCGGATATTTATGTTGATCAGTTCATGACAGAATAACTCTCAACAGTGGCGATTAGGCTATAGGGACAACCAAAGATCGTCTTCAAACTGTTGACTGCTTTCATGGATAGCAGGACCGGTGTAAATGGACACATGCTATGTAGCATACAGTCCCAATGTCCACACTAGTGGACACCTGTTATTATGGTTTCGCTGTATCGTTAATTCTCAAAGAAACAGACCAAACAGCATGCTTGACAAGTCTTTAGGTATCTGATGATCGCTCTTAGATGTGAAGGTATCAATACTTTCTCTGTATGTGAATTAGTCTTGGCATGACAATATTAGTCAACCCGCCAGTTAATTGTCACTGTAGGTATCTTGAATATCGCTCCAATTTAGCATTCTTGCGATCTGCATATAGTTTTGTTTATTCTAATTCACATTCGGACAAAATTATCCACAAATCTGACCGTAAGCGCTCATTTCCACCTCTTATGGGACCACCAATTCTAAGCGATGTTGGATAGACGGCAGCACCTGTTGTCCAGTTGATGATATACACGCTCACTGACAATTAAACACATATGTTTGCGTGTGTGTGTCTTAAATAAATGGCCATAAATGTGGACGCAGGGATCCAATAGGTATGTGTGATGTAATTTTAGTGCTCCTATAGGCCTATTCGTGATCGAGATATGGTAGTAATCACGGAATTGCACGATGACGACAATATCGCAAGACCATATTGGCCGAGTGGCAAAAACAATCCTAATTTAAGTCCAGAACTGAAAAGATATTGGACAATGAGAACTATATGTTCAGTGGAACATTAACGTTTGCAAAATTTGCAATATTTACTAAAGACAATTATCATTAGTGCAATGAAACGTTTCGAGACAAACGGTATATTATAACCAAAAACCAATAAATCGAATGTAATCCGAACACGTCCTTGTCGCCAGCGTTTCCAGGGAGGAATCGAACAGAAATAACCAGGCCTAATTCCGTCCGCCTGGAACTACATGTAGGAACGATAACAATGTGGTTGCCTGGCTGCTTGATAAAGACATGAGGTTATCAGTGAATGGGTCACATGCCCAGTGGTTAATCCCGTCTTGACCATTCCCCCTGATGTAATGTGACGAGAGGAGATGGATGTGTCTGATCACCCAGACTATCCAGTACTAACTATCTCAGACTGGTCTTCTGGGCTTGTGTTTGAGTCGAGACTAATTATGAGACCCCATCAGCAAAATCAGCTAAGTCATAGCTGACGGTAGATATACAGTGAAACCAACAAAAATGTACATTTAGCCACAATTGCCATGAGATCAAAATAACCGTTCGGTAGAATTTCTCGATCCCAGTGTGGGTAAACAAGTTTCACAGTATACCGTTTGGTGGAATATGTGACCATAATCGATTAATTTTATTAAGTTTAAGGTTTCTCCTACATCAGTAACCAAATACCCCAAAAGATTTTACATGGTATAGATCTTTAATAAGGGGATAACAAGTCCCTTCGATCATTAACCCGGGGCTAGTCCCTAACCCGGAGCTAGGGGCCGTATGAACCCATGTACTTCAGGATCCTCATGGTGCTTATATGAACAGTCACAATCAAAGCGTGACTGACATACATCATTCACCAGATGACGACTTTACAACGAATATTATGGATTAAGAATACTGATCAGCGATACGGATTTGATGTTTTTGGAACATCATGATGTCTTGCCGGCATCATTGAAAACTGTTGATCGCTTCTCTCTTGCAGGAAACTAGCCTATGTTTATGTATACTATGATCGTCTTTTTGAAGTTGGTGCTAATACTGTTATGGAATATGGAATAGGTCTTTGGATTATGTACGCGGATATTCTTTAATGGACGACGGCTGAATTATGAATGACGGACCAGACGCTTGTAATTGTCATAAGATAAGCGGAGCTAGGACGCGCATACATTCCGTATACTTCCCAAAATGTTCTGTTATCCACAAGTATGTCGATGAAATGCGCCCTAATTGGAAATCGCGAGGATGAAAGCGCTGTATGTAAGTCGATTAATGTGAGATCATTAGTGTTAAACACAACCATTTGGGAAATCGGGCTTGTACTACTAACGTGTCATTAGCAACACAACGATTGAAAATGTGTGCATGTTATACAAATAGATAAATTTTGCACAAAATATATCTGATGTATATGCATATGTATAATGAATACGTTCACATGATTTCACCAACATTCACCTTCCAGTGACTGAGAGTAAGGTGATCGTAGAGGCGAGCAATTGCAATACGAAATGTACAGCAAACAGGAATTTCTATCTTAGGAGAATCACATCGTTGATATAAATTAGCCACCGAAAAAACACACACCCATTTAATGCAGCGCGGCAACACACCATGTGTTCGAGCTGGAATCCTGAATAAGAGAGCTCAATGTCATGGTTGTTGTGAAGACATGGCGGAGACCAACCACTCTTATTGATGAATCGAACACGTGTGTGAACATTACACCGAACGACTGTACGCGCTAACTTGGGCTCTCAAATATTGATGACCTGAAGAACATATATGAGGCAACACATTTTTTTGCTTGGTCCTAGAATTCACTCGATCGATTGGACAGGCTCATCAACTGATTTAGTTGACACACCATCTCTATTGATAATGAGAACAAATATTTCGATACATTCCATGAGAATACAATATTGATGTTCGCACGAAAAATGGCCATTCGTGTGCGTGCTTGGATACACTGAAAGATGATAAATGGTAAGATTCTAATCTAGATACAGATTGGGGTATCACTCCGGGATTTCAGAAGATTTGGTCGGTCCATTGTTTGTGATGATAACCACAGTAGCTTGGTTAGCAGTGAGTGTCTTCGTCGATGCTGTTGATGTTAATAAGAGTACTTTGTTTTAGAATATAATAATTTCCCACCTTTTCTTACTCTACAATGACAGTGGATATCATAAGAATGCGACTTTTAAGACTTACATCGATCTACATACCACTCCTCTACTATATCTGTATCTATAAAGACAGTTATAGTAGAGGAGGGGTTTGTAGATCGGTGTACGTCGTATAGAACGCATTTTATGATATCCAGTCGTTGTGATGTATAAAAAGGTGGGAACTTATGATATTCTTGAGAAAAAAAAAATATATATTCAAAAGAACAACAACATCGACGAAGACACCCGCTGCTAACCAAGCCACTGTGATGGAAACGGAATGGTAGCGTTACAACTGATTCTCAATATTTACATATAACGGCAGACCAATGAAATTTTATACAAACAAAACTGCATCCCGGGATATATTCCAATTTTAAAGCCCTTGATTGGTCAATTCAAATTATTTAAAAGAAATCCGGGATTTTCATTGGTCCTGGAGAAAATTGAAATTCGATATCTGTAAACGTTCATGAATATTGAAACAGACAGTAACTGTATGAGGGATTATCAATAGAGGAACAACTTGTATGTATGATGTCCTGTGGACACAGCTGAACAATGTTGAACGTCTCCTTCCTAAAATTAGCAGATTTGTGTTTCCATCGGTTTAATTTTCCATCGTGAGAACAACATTAAGATCACATTTGCCGATAGTGACAGAAATCTCACTCTCTCGTCGAGCTAAATTTTTAGCGAGAGTGACGGGTTTTGCTGAATCTATGTTTGGATTCATACATGAGCGGAATGGCTTCATTGTACGAAATCACCACCTATTTCACCCCAATAAAGAGTTGTTAAAGGTCCCCAAATTGAATGTGTTTTTCTTACCTGTCAAGAAATATATATCCAACCACAATCGTTTACACTATCGTCGCCCAATACCCGTGTCCATTATTTTGAAACTTTTCACAGCTTGATATGAACTTGTCACGTGATATATCACGTGGTATTTTTTGTACAGTCCTGACCCTTACGTTAATAGGTCACGTGCCATTACGCATCGACAAGACAGGCAATAAGGTGAATAATTCGGTTGAAACTGGGTACAAGATGTCAAAACAGTTACATCGTAAAATTTGTATTTGGGCGGACCCTTTTTCAACGGGTTAGTGGCCATGGACAACTTTCTGGCCATGGACAGTTCTTTATTCAGACAATTATCGAAAGAAGGGCTCAGACACGGATCCGAGGTTGGGTCGACCCAAGTTTACGACGTGTTGCAAACTACAGCGCTCGGCTCAATCAGAACACGGACAGTATTCGATCACTCTGTGACTCTAGAACACTTGATCCCTTTGTATCCTGATAAAACATGACGATGCACGATTATTTTGATAAAAAAGTATTGCCACTAAAGCTCGAATGAAATATTCGAGTCGAGAAACCGAGATCAGCATCCGGTTCAGGATATAATGTACTCCTGGCATCATTGGAAACTGTTCAGTGCATCTGTCACTCAAACAACTATAAAGATGACTATACGTTTATTGTGGAAACTGTTCAGTGATTGTATCACACCATCCTCGCTAAAACCAGGGGTATCTCTATCCTAGATATAGCCCCTGGTACGCTTGGGCAATGTATCGCGATCAACGACAACACAGCGGCATCCTGCACATATTGACCAATCAGATCACTTAAGCACCGCGATCATGGCGACCGTGACAACAGATTCGAAAACACCATAGCTTGTGCGATACCCAGTGGCAGATGAACATGCACCTTTTCAATAACCATTCATAAATATAAAGGAAACACAGTTTAAACAAAATCCACCTGAAGAGAAAATAAACACATTCATCTACCATCAAACATCCAACAAGCCAGGCAAATGTAGCAAACACCGAAGCTTTAAAGGCGGTCCGCGATGTCAGTGTATCCGACCTCACCTTCCCACTGAAGGACTTGAATTGGGTTGAAATGCACGGATTTCTATAAAATTTCACTGGTCTATCCATTAATATTTTATCGTTATGCGTGCTTGGATTAAATATTTTACATTCGGTATCAGCGAACAGTTTCGCAGCGAAAGTAAAACCCAAACGTATTTTACCATCAGCGCAGTTTTTCTTGGTCACGTAACTGGAGTGTGGGCGGAACGCGGTTTGCTATGCAAGTTGGTCAAGGGTTCGCCTTTGGCTCACAAATAGCAACCGCGACGTGGTGAAGATGGTATCACACAAACAACTATACTGATGACTATACGTTTATTGTGGAAACTGTTCAGTGCTTGTATCACACAAACAACTATAAAGATGACCCTACTTCTGTTGTATCAAGACAATCTCGTGTATGTTATATAGGTGTCTTATAATAATAATAATGTCTAGCACCTGGGTTTTCCATATACGTTGTGTAGAAACGGAATTCCGCCTTAGGATCCATGTGCCGTTAATATCATACACGGAGAGTCCGAGGGCGGATAATGGGTTCCCAGATGAACACATGGCTGATTTCACTTCGCTATGACCATAGATGAATACAGAAGGTACTGAATCATAATCGATTACAGGTATTAGTAGAGTTATATTACAAAACAAATACGGTGCAACCTTCCGCTGCTCGGCAGGTATTCAGGTAGAAAATGAGAAATAAGTTGCTGACGTTAACAACGATGGATCGACAAAGGACATAATTGGATAGCACATTTCAAGTGGACACTTTACACAAGATGATTGGTTCAAAGGCTTGGAGAGATGAGTTAAAATCAATATACGAATTACTTGAACAGTTTGTAATCCGACAAAACAATTAATTAACTATCGGCAATACATCAATAATGACGCTCACTTCATTTGGGAAGTATCTGTTAGAATACTAGCTATGTAAAACCACTGAAAGGATTTGGTGTGAGTTCCAAGAGCTGATAATCTGAAACTGCGGCGACAGTCACAATTAACACAGCGGTTAGGTTGTTTTCACCCGTGAAATAAAGTTGATCGAATAAAGATAATTAATAGTATCTGGGACGAGTTTAATATTCGTCCCAGATAGTATCTTCGGGTTCAATACGACTGAAAGTTGAAATCCAGAGTCGATAGCCTTCTTCTTCAAAATAATGTACTTTCTCTATAGAAAACTTACCGCCCGCTTTAGCTGGCTGATTGTCTTACGAGGATCATCCACGATTCAAGTTGCTCTTTCAAAAGTAAATGGCTGCCTCCAGTCCACTGGGAGTATTAGATTAGGACGGCACAATTTGTCTGAACTAACCACCAAACTTTACAGCTGAATATACATAATTAATTAGAAATGGTAACAATAGCTCGCCTGACCAGTGACTCACATTGATTTCAATCAGATCAATCAAAACTGTCCAACTAGCGAGCAGGAAGGTTGACCATTTTTCAAAATTTTGCCATATTTTTGATACATATGAAATGTACTGTATGACAAGCAAAAATTCTCCTCTGAGAAGATACAATAAACGAATCGGTATTAACCTCCAGATGAGTATATACGTAAATACAACATGGAGAGGTTCCACAATTCAAGTCTGCAATCAAACCCAGAGTAGTCAGAGACTAGCGTCAGAGTGACTCAGGAAAGTGTACACATGAAATTTAATATTTCAATAGTTTCAGTCATTTGAAAATTTAATTGAGGATACCCTTTAATGTGCGCGTGCGAGCTTGAACACACCGAACGAAGATAAATTGCTTGATTCTGGTCCAAACTCAGATTGTTGTATTTTACTCCAAAATTTCAGAAGCTCCGTTAGCTTCATTCATACGAATATGTCAATGCAGGACTGGTGGAGATACAAACGGAATTCTCTATTTCACACTGGAATGAATTTCCGAGTAAATGAGCGATAAATTTTATTCACATCATACGAATGGACCTAATCGAAGTATAGGCGTGGAATACAAATATTTGTATAAAAAGCTTATTACCTGCAAGAGAGAATCGATGAACAGTTTTCAATGATGCCAGATCATGCTCTTATCGTGAAATCCGTACTCGTATCGTATTCTACAATCCAATCGAATTTCAAAGCCGTTTGTGAACCATCGCACTATATAGTCTACTGAAGGCAAAGCATGACATATAATGTGAGTTTGGAATATATTGTCTGTTGACTGTGAGTGTTGACCGCTTCTGTCTTTCAACAGTTTGGTATACCGTACTCGATTCTTTTTATACCTACCCTTCAGAATTGCCCCCGGCTTCCTATACACGTCAGAAAAAAGAAGACCCTAACCTAATTTGCCTTGTAAAATTATATAATCACCTCACTGCGTCTTTTAGTAGTATATCAGCCAACTCTATCAAGTAGTTCCTTATGTGAGCGCCAATTAAACTGCACTATAGGCCTCTGTGGTAACTCAGTGAAGTTATATCACCATGCTGAACCTTTGAACTAATCAACTGTGTATAATATGGAATCCATATGTCAATTCTTTCCAAATAAATTACCTCTCATTTCAACTTTGAATACCTCATTATCGCTCAACATTTGTTTTTTAATATTACTCATCTCATACCTGTGATCAAGAGTGATTATGTGTTATCAGGAGTCCAGTTTCCGTCCTCAGACTGTCGATGTGTGGCATTAACAGCTCATATTGAGTTTATGCCGAAATTTCGTTTCTCTTGCTTTGTCCTAAGCTTTGCTGATAGGATAATGCTCTGAATCAATCGTCGAATCTAATGTTACTTATATAGAATGCATTTGATTGTCTATAGGTTGAGTTTGCGTCGTCGAAGTGATGTGTCTTCCAAACATTTAAACTGTTGATTTATTCTCTCTTGTAACTGTGGCTATTTCTATTGTACACGTTTGGATCAGGAACCGGTATAAGAAGTTAGGCCACGAGAGCTGCTTATGCGATGCGAGAACAAAACCGCGCCTCGGAGTTGATACAGGCAAAGTCACTATCTCTCGTCCATTATGAATATCAAGTGGTAAGACATTTTGCAGCAACAATCATAGTCCTAGTTCAGATTAAGAGCATTACTATTCTCGGTGATTAGCTGTTGACAACTCATAGGATAAATTATGCGATCAGAGACGAGGAAATGACAACTGTATATTGATTGATTGGATGTCTATTAATGTCACATGTCCAAAGATTGCCCCCTCTCCCACTATGTATGGTTAGACGAAGTCAATATCCGACTGGTGAACTTTGGACTAAGAGATATGCAATCACCGAATGGCAATACTCTTCCAGTGTTTGGCTACAATGAGAAATCTTTTCCGGCTATTTCGGACACAATACATTGTATGTCAAGAGAAGGCGACCATGTCTAGAGTTTCTCCTGAGCGAAATGATACGGGAACAAAACAGTCTTAATTTCACCTGTCTGGAGCTAACAATACAGTAGTCTGATGGTGGAAAACAAGGGCACACTGGCACTCAATTGGTTACATGCCCAACGGTTAATCCATCGGGACCATTGTCCCCCCATGTACTGTGCCGAGTGGAGATTGATCTGTCTGACAATCCAGATCGTCCGAGGTACCAACTACAGCAGACGCATAATCAAAGTCTAAGATTTAATATTGATGTGAGATCATCCTTTATTCATTTCCACTGATAATCATTTTCCAGTTCACTGACAGTGGGAATGAATGTATGTGTTAACGTTTCAGTGAAGTCGAACTGAAGATCGTGATCTCACGAGAGACCCGAATTCGAAACTGAAAGCGACATACGGAGAGACAGCGGTGGTTTCGAGGTCACAAACTTCCTGCTCAACAGCTAATTGTTTATGGGGATCTCAAAACCGTCAGCAGACAGCGATCGATATATGAATCACCTGCCTCTTCAGCGCTGACATATCCACGCCTTGACAACGGGATATGTTTGACTAGGCAGCCGCCCCCAAAGTGAACTTCGACTAAATAATGAAGAGATCCATCTCGTCGGACAAGAGCAAGCAGGAATATAATACAAATAAGTAATAAATACTTAGTTTCAGGCATACGATTATACTTGATGTCTGAGGAAGAGTATCTATTTATAGACATGACATAATGCGTAGAAAAACATCCCACAAGATCGATTCTTTTCGACTTCTGGAGAATGTAAGTTGGTTCAAATATATTCTACAGTACCATAATTGACTCTGCGATGATTTCTGTGAAAGAACTACATGTTTGCTCTATATGAGGTTTTGAATGACCGAAGATGATTCCTGTGGGGAATGTTATGGGTCTCTATTCTATGAGATTCTTTAGAGAAATTTCATGAGATTCTTGAGAATATGTGTCAAAACTTCTATTCAATACTCCTTTGGTTAATCCGCATGAAATCAGTGGATCCCAAAGTCTTTGGTTTTTCAGCGGGTTTGAGTCTCACACGGGACTGGCCCATCCAGCATGCTAGTTCGAGCCTCACATGGGACATGCCCCTCTAGCATGCGGTTTCGAGCCTCACACGGAACAGGCCCCTCCAGCATGCGGTTTCGAGTCTCGCACGGAACTGGCCCATCCAGCATGCTGGTTCGAGTTTCACACGGGGCTGGCCCATCCAGCATGCTGGTTCGAGTCTCACACGGTACTGGTTCATCCAGCATGCGGTTTTGAGTCTCGCACGGGACTAGCCCATGGACATACGGGTTCGAGATTCGCACGGGACTGACCCGTCCAGCATGCGGGTTTGTGTCTCACACGGGACTGGCTCATCCAGCACGCGGTTCGTGTCTCACACGGGGCTGGTCAGTTCAGCATGAGTGCTCCTGTAACACACGAGACTGGCCCGTTGAGCATACGGGTTCGTGTCTCACACGGGACTGGCCCATCTAGCATGCGGGTTCGTGTATCACATGGGACTGACCGGTTCAGCATGCGGATTCGTGTGTCATACGGGACTGGCCCGAGCAGCATGCGGGTTCGTGTCTCACATGGGACTGACCCATCCAGTATGCGAGCTCGAGTCTCACGCGGGACTGGCGCATCCAACATGCGGTTTCGTGTCTCACACGTGACTGGCACATCCAGCATGCGGGTTCGAGTCTCGCACGGGACAGGGTCATCCGGCATGCGGGTTTGTGTCTCACACGGGACTGGCCCATCCAGCATGCGGATTAGTCTCGCAGGACTGGTCCATCCAGCATGCGGGTTCGAGTCTCACACGGGACTGGACCATTCAGCATGCGGGTTCGAGTCTCGCACATGACTGGTCCAACCTACATGCGGGTCGAGTTTCGCACGTGACTGGCCCATCCAGCATGGGGGTTTGAGTCTCACACATGACTGATTCATCCAGCATGCGGGTTCGAGTCTCACACATGACTGGCCCAACCAGCATGCGGGTTCCAGTTTCGCACGGGACTGGCCCATCCAGCATGCGGGTTTGAGTCTCACACGGGACTGGATCATCCAACATGCGGGTTCGAGTCTCGCACATGACTGGTTCAACCAGCATGCGGGTCGAGTTTCGCACGGGGCTGGCCCATCCAGCATGCTGGTTCGAGTATCACACAGGACTGGCCCATCCAGCATGCTGGTTCGAGTATAACACAGGACTGGCCCATCCAGCATGCGGGTTCGTGTCTCCCACATGATTGACCCAGACAGCATGCGGCTTCGAGTCTGACCCACCCAACAGTCGGGTTCGTGTCTCTCACGGGACTGGCCCATCCAGCATGCAAGTTCGAGTCTCAGTCCTGACTGGACCATCCAGGGTGCGGGTTCGTGTCTCGCACGGGACTGGACCATCCAGCATGCACGTTCGAGTCTACCCGCGACTGGACCATCCAGGACGCGGGTTCGTGTGTCGCACGGAACAGGCACATCCAGCACGCGGGTTCGAGTCTCGCACAGGACTGGCCTATCCAGCATGCGTGTTCGAGTCTCGCATGGGACTGGCCCATCCAGCACGTGGGCTCGTGTCTCACACGGAACGGGCCAAACCAGCGTGCGGGTTTGATTCTCGCACGGGACTGATCCATGCAGCATGTGGGTTCGACGCTAGGGGTAGGGCTCGCGCTCAAACAGATGTCTGTCGAATGAATTTCGGTAACTTAAGTGAGAGATTCTGGGAAATTTTGCCCTCCATCTATTCTCATACGACAAATATGCAAGAATAAATTTGGTAGTTCTCCACCTGGTTCAACAACCACAGAGAAAGGCACAGATCGGTACGGATTCGTATTTTTGCGGCACAGGTAACAGTCTTCATATTAAAGAAAGAGGCGTGTGTGTGTGTGTGGGGAGGGGGAGGTGACGGTCTGGGGTTAAGGATAGATTTATATATAGATACTCTAATTTGAAAGCCCTTGATTGGTCAATTCAAATTTTCAAATGGAAATTCTGTATATAGATGCTGAAGGAATATTATATTACGATGAAATTGTAAGCATGATAATATTTATATGAATATTTCACAGATCGATGCGCGACAAGTGATTCCGAAGACGTTCTGCGTATACATTGCTTCATTTAAATTACAGATTTCTAAACTTTCCATTGATTGGTAGACACGATCGAACAAACTATACACAAATTACAATAATGAGTCTCCGTGTTACAATGTTCTGAATAAAACCTCACACAGTTCTTCGGAGCAAAAAACAACAAAAACCTACCTTTAAGTCATGCAAAGATTGGTACGAAGCATAGTCCAGAACAACGACAGTAAGAAATGATCGAACAAACCATACACAATGTACGATAGTGAAAGTCTCCGTGTTACAATGTTCTGAATAAAGCCTCACACAATTCCTCGAAGAAAAAAACAAAAAAAAAACACAAAAACAATACCTACCTTTAATTGATGCAAAGACTGGTATGTATCATAGTCCAGAACAACGACAATAAGAAATGATCGGCTGCCAGAAATGTGCCCAGAAAAGATAGATACGCCAAAGCCTACGGATGGATACAGGTACAATGAAGAGGTTCCACTGATACCGTCTTCAATCAAACAATCTAAGCGGCAAGAGACAAAACCACGAAGCCCGTGTACATTATCAATGAATGGGAGATGCGTCCACATGACACCGAACGGCTGTACCATCTAAATTGACTTCTGAAATATTGATGCCCGGAGGAACAAATGAGCCAATAAAACATTTGTTCTTGGTCCGAAATTTCACTCGGCAGCTCGGATAGTCACATCAACTGATTTAGTTGTCTCATCTCTTCTCATCCTCAGGACGAAGCGAGACATTACAGAAAATTCCTCATCACCATCGACACCTCGAGGATACATTATTAATGTACAGGGAAAACCGAGCATTCGCCTGCCTGCTTGGATACACTGAACGTAGATAAATTGGATGAATCTAGTCCAGACATAGATTGTTGTATCACGCCATGATTTCAGAAGCGCTTCATTGATATCGAATATGTCAATGTTGGATTGGTGGGGATACAAATAGTCTCTCACTGAAAAGAATTTGCACGCCAATAAGCGATTTAATATATTTAGCATGAAATAAAGCAGGGAATAAAATAGTTTTACTGCAGTTTTCAATTATGTCGGATCATGTTATTATCGTGAATTATTCCATAATCCAAACGAATTTCCAAGTCGTTTTCTAGAGAAATATATCACATTATAGGTGTCACATCCGGTATTCAATATTCAGCCGTCGTCCACAATAGAATTTTCGCGTTAATAATGAAATACCTTTGATTGTGACTGCTCATTTGCAGATCATGCGGTCCTGGCTGTATTGCACACACGTTATGAAATTCAATAACGATCGTTGTGAATTGTCATTCGATAGAGATATCTACAGTATTGACCACAGTCTGCTTGGAGTCGAGATCAAACATTCAGAAGGCAGCCTTCGTCCATAGTGAATTGTACCTAATAATCGAAGACCCACTTCGCAGAACAAGTGTAATCAGGAATAAAATATAAACTATTTCCGGCATACGATTATACTTGATGTCTGATGTGAGGCTTGTTTAACATTAACATCACCAAAATGACCGATGAAGAATATGTTACATTTGAACAAAATGACTGCGCTATTTATAGACAATGCATAGAAAAACATAGGATCCATCCATTCTTGAGATGTGGACAATGTAAGGAACAAATGTGATTCAAATATTGTCAACAATACCATACCTGATCCTATGCGATTATTTCTCTGAAGGAGTTACATGTATGATCCTATGTGATGCTCTGAATGGAGTCAGGAATGTTATGGGTCTCTTCAGCAAAATTCCATGAGATATTTCAGAGAAATGCTATGGGATTCTTCAGCAAAGTTTTATGAGATTTTTCAGAGAAATGCTATGGGATTCTTCAGCAAAGTTTTATGAGATATTTCAGAGAAATGCTATGGAATTCTTCAGCAAAGTTTTACGAGATATTGCAGAGAAATGCTATGGAATTCTTCAGCAAAATGTTATGAGACATTGCAGAGAAATGCTATGGGATTCTTCAGCAAAATTCTATATTTCAGAGAAATGATATGGGATTCTTCAGCAAAATTCTATGAGATATTGCAGAGAAATGCTATGGGATGCTTCAGCAAAATTCTATGAGATATTTCAGAGAAATGCTATGGATGCTTCAGCAAAATTTCATGAGATATTTCAGAGAACTTTAATGAGATTTTTCAAAGAAATTTTAAGGATATTTAGGATGAGTCCAGGAGGATATATACCAAGATTATATTTACTACTTTTCTGTTTAACCATTCTCGTAATGATCAATTGTAATTTTCGTAGGGTTACCATGTGAAGTAAGACTACACATCCATCCATCTGTAAATCCATTATTGAAATCCATTATTGAAACTTGAAAGCCATGAAGATGGTAGAACGTCTGTGAATGAAGATTGAAAATCCGGCCGAGTATCTGAGTGCTGACCATCTTGATCAACGGGAAGATTATACATAGACAGACTGCTCTAGGAATCCATTTTGACTTTTCTTTTTTCATCATTAGCATCATATATACGGGTCAATCGAGAGGTACAAGATTCTCTTAATATAAAGCTTTGAATCAATACGCGTACAACTTGATTGATGAACAGTGGCACTATGTCAATTAACAGTGTACCAGTTCCTTTTTACCATATATATTACAGGTAGGTGCTGATGGAAAGTGATATGATGATTATATCATTGTAATATTATATAATGGTTAAGGTATCATTTGACCGTCGAAATAGAAGAGCTATTTTCGAGCATCCTAATTGTTATGAGCTTAAATATTCCATAGGAAATATTCCACAGCTCGATGTGTGACAAGCGGTCCTGCATATAAATTGGTTCATTTAAACTACATATTTCTAATCTGTTCATTGATTTGATATAGACACGATTGAACAAAGCATACATATAATATACAATAATAAAAAGCTCAGTGTTACAATGTCCTGGATAAAATCTCACAGGATTCCTGGGGAGAAAAAAACAACAACAACAAACACCTACCTTTAACTGATGCGAAGATTGACATGAAACGTAGTCGAAATACCGGCAATACGAAAAGAACGGCTGGCGGAAAATCTCCTCTGAGTCTAACCGTTCAAGCTTATACAGATGACTACCGGTACACGTACATATAGAAGGGTCTACGCATCATGTCTTCAATCAAACTCAAAGCAGCAAGAGACTAACGTCAGAGAGATTCTGTATATGGACACCACGACGACCCCATTAACCAATGGATCTGAAACGTGTGATCATGACACCGAGCGGATGTACATTCTAAAATTGGGTTTTCAAATATTGATGGCCTGAAGAACAGATGAGCCAATAATACATTTGTTCTCGGTCCCTCCTACAGGCTCATTAAGTGATTTAGTGGTCACATGTCTCATTATTATCAGAACGTGGTAAGACATTCCAGAAATATCCTCAACACCATCGACACCTCAAGGATTATTAAGCATCATCGCCATCAATACCTCAAGGATACATGTTCATCAATACTTCAAGGATACATGTTCATCAATACCTCAAGGATACATGTTCATCAATACTTCAAGGATACATGTTCATCAATACCTCAAGGATACATGTTCATCAATACCTCAAGGATACATGTTCATCAATACCTCAAGGATACATGTTCATCAATACCTCAAGGATACATGTTCATCAATACCTCAAGGATACATGTTCATCAATACCTCAAGGATACATGTTCATCAATACCTCAAGGATACATGTTCATCAATACCTCAAGGATACATGTTCATCAATACCTCAAGGATACATGTTTCTTGTCATAGATTGTTATATCATGTCATGATTTCAGAAGAAACTGTCTTCATTCATATAGAATATGTCAATGCAGGATTGGTGGGGGTGAAAACGAAATAATCTGTTACTGTAGTATTAGATAACGGTCAAACAGATTATGTATCAGGATTGTTTATCGAATAACGATTAAACCGATTTTGTATCAGGATTTTTTTTATCGAATAACGATTAAAACGATTATGTATCATGCAGAATTGTTTACTGGATAAAGATGAAACCGGTTCTGTATCAGGATTTTTAGACAGGAACAACGTCTGCTGTCTCCTCTACATCGTTGAAAAAAGTGTCAGATTGGATATGCAGTAACCAGCTGAAGTCCATAAAAAAAGACACATATCTTATTCACAAAACACTAGTATTAGCATCTCAATTCCTCGTACCGGTCATCATGTGCCTATTCTCAAATCCCTATACGTGTTCTTCAATCCAGACGATTTCCATATCGGTTTCCAAATGTATCCCACCCACGTTTTAATTGTGACTGTTCATATGAACACCGTCAAGATATTGGTTTACACGGTGTTCATGCGGCCCCTGAGTTACGAGACGAAAGTGATAATCTTTTTTGACAGATATATCTCGATTGTTGTCGGAGATGCTATCCTATCCTATATTTCCGTATCTATGCCTGTAATAATAGCCTTCTGAAGGCAATGGTATACACAATGTGAGTTTAATGACAACTTGTCGTCTGTTGACCGCTTCTGTATTTCAATATGTGGATTCTACATATGGTTAAAACGAACCCAGTTTCAAGAATATCGAAGTAGGCGACTGGATTTTTATTTCGATTTGTATTACCCACCCTTAAGAACGTTCCCCTGTTTTCTTTACACGCTGGAGAAACGAAATTTCAGACTAATCTCCATGCGAGCCGTTAATACCACACATCGACAGTCTGAGGGCGGAGAATTGGCTCCAAGATGAACATATTTGGTCGATTTCACTTCAGTTATGGCTATAGATCAATAGATAGAGTGCTGAATCATACTTGATTACAGGTATTAGACGAGTAATATTACAAATCAAATGAGGTGCGAGTCTGAATATTCAAAGTGGAAGGAGAGATAATTTATCATGATCAAAGAATGGACATACATGAATAACGGATTCAATGTTAGATGATCAGTTCAAACGCTTGACGTGAGACTCTTAATTCCTACAGTGGCCTCTAGCACAAAGAGTCGCAGTTTAGTTGATGGTGCACACAGAACGAAACATACTTGAGTATGTTAGACCACTGAAACCAATTTGCAGGAGCTGATTATATACATTTTTACAAGGCCAATAAAGTTCGGATCTGCTTTGTTCTTGCTCTGCTGATAATGATCTGTATCAATCTTCGAATCTATTGTTACTGAAATCTACAATCGATCCGACTTTAGCTTGGCTGGCCTGCGTCGTCGAAGTGATGTTGGGGCATACCTTCCCCACATGTAAGCCTGTAAGTTGTTGACCTCTTTTGTCTGGTGACTGTGCAAATCTCTGTGAAAAGAGAATGTATCCATCTTTGTCCAGGTGTAAATGGCATCATACATCTAATGTGAGTTATATGCGCAAACGCAATCCAAAATCATCTGTAAAATCAGACGTAATCGTAAATAATGGCCAATGACTTGAGGGGAGCAGATTTGACTTAAGGGATTTCATTACCTTTCGTTTGCCGGAAGTCACCCGATACATTCCACAAAATCTACTTTTATGGATGAATATGAGCATTCATATCAATTGAGAATGAATAATGTCAAATTTGTCATCAACAGCTGCAACTGTACAGCCTAGCTACACTTTGGACTTGTGGTTTTCTTCTATCTTCTAACTTTCGATGGTGGCGCTTATATTGCCAGAAATCTGCATGGTGAAGAACTTCGATCAGTAATACATGCTGTAAAATTATAACCAAAGAAAATGAATGTTCACCATGTGCATATTTTTCTACGATAGCCTGTTGAGCTCATAATTTTGACTGAATCCCAAAATCCCATCGAAATTCATGCTATTTTTTTAATTCTCTCATTCATACGAAAATGATTAATGCAAAAATACATGGTCAAAATATATGATTTTTTGGATATGCAGTTTTTTCAAGCAGTATACTTCAAGATAAGACCATTATTTATGGGGCTTCACCATCATCTTTTTTTGCCTCTGAAAGGCAACGAAACCACCTTGGTCCTCTTGCGGCTGTGCCGATTTTGACATGTGGACGAAAGTGAGCGAGAACATACAATGGTACTAGGAACATACTATAGTAGTTTTGTGGGTTCCGTATCACGGTGAGTTGCGGATCACTTTCCTAATGAACGCCTTATATTTCTTGCAATAAAGTATCTGTGTAAATCTTTTCTATTTTTAATGGAACGTCTGTTTCTGTGGACTCAAATAAATGTCGAACAACCGACCTGCGTTGTTTGTTTCTGGGTCAGTTCGGCAAGGAAATGCTTCCGGTACCAAGCAATGGCAAATTCACGCTGCGTCAAACAACGCGTGTGGTTTCTTCAGTGTTAAATCTACGAGAAATAAAGTCGCTTTAAATGTTATTTTCAATATTCATTTCAGTGACAGAATCATATTAATGGTCAAAAAAATATCTAATGATTTGCGATATAATGCGGCAGTAGAGCTGTCAATTCCGGATCAACGAAATACGCGCTGTTTATTCCGTTTGATTACATAATCGAAAATTGTGACATTGAAGACTTTGCACACGTCGGAGGGCAAAGTTATTGCCTTAGAATAATTTTAAGTCACAGAACGGGATGGTCTTCACCCCCGCCCCAGACACACACACACCAAAGGTTTCAAAATTTTCGTCATCTGTGTTCATTATTAAAATTGAGAACATATATCTATGTGTCCTTTCCTTTATGTTCTTTTGTTCCAATACTCAGATGCTAAATGGATGTCCGATGTCAATTTAGAGACTCGGAGTTTATATATTGTAATCTTGATTATGCGAGTAGAATTCATTCAGCTGTCAGAAACACGACGGAACGTGAGTGTAACTTTCTCAAATTTGAATCTGAATTCCATGCAGTATAAGGGAGGAATCCATATCAGGTCCCATGGGGAAACATCTTCGACAGGTTTCTATTGGACCAGGTCTGTTAAGTTCAATCTTAAATGAATGGTCTCCTCCGTTCGAACTACCGAAATCCCGACAGAATTAATTTAATTAGTGAGTATAATTGCCGTATATGGCATGATCAGACAGATCAGGCCGTCGTTGTCTATGAAGAATTTCCGCCTCAGTAATGGCAATCCAACGAAGTCCAGGCATGTTATATATCATTTTCCGCCCATTGGGATATTGGTGATAGATGACCAGCCGCTGTAACGACCGCTAGATGGCGTGATTCGCAACTGCCCGCGCATATTTCAAACTTTGTATGCACTTTCCAAGGCTTGATTCAAGCTTAAGGTGTGTATACTTTGAATTTCAACACAGACTCACTGTTCCAATGTGCATGTTTCACCAAAATCCGGGAAATTAAATGCAAGATTCAAATTGACTTGACACTTATGAGTTACCATCTTTCAGATTTTGGTGAAACATTCACATTGGAACAGTGAGTCTGTGTTGAAACTCAAAGTAGCATACAAAGTTTGAAATATATGTATTTAGGCCGTGTGACGTCACTAGACCTAGATATGATTGCAACAGACCACAATAGAATACCATGCTTTATTTGCAGTTTACTCTGTGTAATAAACTCGTAAAAAATTACAATAAATGTTTTCCCACACTGTTTGCAATGGTCTTTCATTTGATGGAAACTTTACTTGAGGGTATCCGATCACTTTAAACACCAGAAAACTACCAAGTTAAATTTGGAACATAATGTAGTACAGACCTGTCTTACACTCCTTTATTTCCTATATTTTTCTATATTTTATTTAGAAAATTCCTATATTTCTCCTATATTTTTGCAAATTTCCTTCTATATTTTCTCCTATATTTTCACTGTGAGCCACCTGAAGGCCTGCTAACGTCTAATAACAAGAAAATTCTTTACTTAAAGCACCACCAACGATTGTCACCAATTTCCGCAATCAACACAGTTAATATGGCTGTCAAACCCACTGACCGAATAAGGGAATGGAGATTATAACTCATCCAGGTATAATTTGAAGGCAGGAAATAAACAATAAATCTGGTCTTCTGGATATAATGCAGTTGTAACTTATTTTCTGCTCATCTAAAGGACTATGATATAATTGGCCTCGTAGAGACATGGATTATAGATGAAGAGGAGTGTAAGAAATTTATGGATCAGTCCCATCTCCAGGACTTTAGATATATTTTGTACCAGCGAGGGGTAGGAAGTGTGCAGCCGGTAGGAAAGCTGGTGGGATAATCCTCCTGTATAGAAAGTGTCTTCACCAAGCTCTCTCCACATCACTGAAGACACCGGACTCCATCTGGATTAAGTTAGACTCCAAGTTTCTGGGCTGTAGGAGAGATTTGTTTATCTCTACCTGTTATATTCCCCCGGGTGACTCATCCTATTTTGATGATCAGTTTGCTCAGTTAGAAGATAATTTGACCAAATTCAGTTCCGAAGGAGATGCCCTTCTCATGGGAGACTTCAACTCCCGATTAAAAGGAATGCAAGATTTCATAGCAAATGATACAAGTGAATATATAGGTCTCCCTGAGGATTACGTCTCTGATTCCCAGTTGTTCAGAAATAATTTAGATTTGCATGGTCCGGTCCTGAGACATGGGAGACAACTTCTTTCCTTATGCGTTTCTTCGCAGATGCGTATCCTCAATGGCAGAACTCCTGGTGACACCCTTGGAAATTATACATACCATGACTGCAGAGGAAGTAGTGCTATCGACTCGTTCATCTGTAGCGAAGCACTACTCCCCTCTATTTGGTGCATGCAAATCAAACCCCTAATTTATTGATCAAGGCACTGTCAAATTACATGTAACCTTGACTACTGTGTTGACAGACAACAAAATGCTACTCCCATAGAAATATTTCCAGTGCCCCCGGCTTACCTAAGCTCACTTCTGAAAACCAATATCAATATCAACTTTCACTACTATCACAAGATGCAATAACCTCTATTTCCGACTTTATGACAAAGGATATCACAGCCACTCAACTGAATATTGACGAAGCTAATAGCCAACTCACTGATATAGTCCTCAAAACAATCTCATCACTCAACCCATGCTCTTTCGCATTACTGAACTCTAATCCCAAACGCCATAAAAGAAGACGAAAGTCTAAACCGTATTTTGACCAAGACTGTAGAGATACTCGTAAACTAGTGATCAGTTTAGGCAAACAACTCTCCAGTAATCCCTGGAATCCACAACTCCGGCAGTCGTATAATAAAACTAAAAAGGACTACCAGAAACTCGTAAAAAGAAAACAGAGGATCTACAAACAAACTATCATTGATAATTTAAGAAATCTGGGCAGCACAAACAGTAAAGAATTTTGGACCCTCATACAATCACTTGAGAATATTGATACATTAAATCCCGCATCTGGCCCACCTCTTTCTGACTTATACAAACATTTTGACACCATTAACCACCAAAATCAGTCAAACTGTACTGATAGTGAAGTGAAAGAGGAAATAAATACCCTGGAACAGTCTGACCATGGAAATAACCATCTTTCTGAGCCAATCTCCTTAAGTGAAATAAAGACGGCTATTAAAACTCTAAAAAATAACAAATCAGCCGGTCCTGATAGGCTAACAAATGAAATGTTAAAATACGGGCAACTCTCTCTTCTTTCTCCTATCACCAAATTGTTTAATTGTATCCTGCAGGCTGGAATTTTCCCATCGATGTGGGCCCAGGGCTACATAGTTCCAGTTCATAAAAAGGGCGCCAAAGGAGAGGTATCAAATTATAGGGGAATCACTATCCTGAACAGTCTCGGCAAACTTTTCACTAAACTCCTTAATAACAGGCTCTCAAACTTCCTGGAAGAAAGTAACAAGCTGGCTTCCGTCCAGATCGTCGAACAACAGACAATCTTTACATTATTTCTACTCTTATAGATAATTATGTTAAGAAAAAGAAAAAATTATTCTTCTGTTTTGTCGACTTTAAGCAAGCATTCGACTCGGTTTGGCATGACGGTTTGTTCTTGAAGCTCCTTCGAATAGGAGTTAGTGGAAAATTCTACAAACTCATTAAAGACATGCATACAAAAACAGTACTTCAAGTTAAGCAAAACAACTCGCTCTCGCCTAAGTTAGAAAGCTTGGTGGGAGTCCGCCAAGGAGACAACCTCAGTCCTACCCTCTTTAACGTATTCGTTCATGACCTCCAGTTCAACCACACCGAAAATGACTCGCCCTTATTACATAAAGACGCTATATCACACCTAATGTATGCAGATGATTTGGTAATAATGTCGAAATCTGAGGGTGGTTTGCAAAATAGCCTCAATCAACTAAAACTATACTGTAGCACCTGGAATCTCAACGTAAATACTGATAAAACTAAAGTAATGATTCTACAACAGCGAAAACGGAAGAAGAACTCATCTCCTGTTTTTCAGATAGGTGATACAACACTACAAATAGTTCAATCCTACCGATACCTAGGGACTACTTTGAACGACAAAGGCCAGTTCATAGACACTGCACTTGACTTGAAGCAAAGAGCTCAGAAGGCATTATATAAAATACGGAAAGTATCTAATAATAGTGAACTCCCAATAAACATCCAAGTTAAACTCTTCCAGACCTTAATTAAGCCTATTCTATTATATAACTGTGAAATATGGGGATTAGAGGAAAAACTGCTCAAGAACACACAAAATTTCTGGATTAGCATTGAAAAACTAAATAAAACACATTCAGAACAAATTCAACTAAAATTTTGTAAAATGGCCCTCGGAACTTCTCGTCGGGCACATTCCCTTGCATGCCGAGCAGAACTTGGACTTTTTCCCCCTCACTTCGACATCCTCATGGCTACTCTGAAATACGACGACCGACTCCAAAACACACAAAATAAACTTCTTAAAGATGCTTATGCCTCTGGTAACCAGAACTGGAAAACAACAGTTGCCAAGTTCAAGAATGCGGCGAACTTGGCAACTGGTGATATAAAAAACATGACTAAGTTTCAGAAGAATAGGTACTACAATCAAATAGAATTTTTTTGATTGATTGATTGCTTATTCACCAATACCAACGTATATAAATATATGTACATATTACAACTGGATACATAATTAAATACTGGCGGGAATAAAGCCCCATGGGGCTTGTTCTATCCCTGAGACGAGATTAAAGATGGCATTTCTGTTGACGGAGTCATACATGGGTCAGAATTAACTCCTGCTGTGAAACTGGTTAGTTATTGATACATGTAAGATAGGATTTGAGTTTAGATTTAAAGAGAGATGTGGATAAAATTTCTTTGAACGAGGAGGGCAGTTTATTCCACTCTCGTGGTCCAGCTATTTTGACTGTGTAGTATGATACATTGGATAAGTAAAATGGCCTGTCTAGGTTGAAACGACAACCACGTGTGTTATAACGATTTATTGATGATTGTTTTCTGAAGTAGATTTGGAAAATTTTTGGCAATTGATTTGGGTTATGAAAAACTTTATGTGCTAGGAGAAGTGTTGAGTAGATATTCAACTTAGAAATATGAAGGATGTTCATCTTTTTAAATATGGGTTCTGTGTGTTCGAGTTTTTTAGATAGAGTAATCAAACGTAAAGCCCTCTTCTGTAGCAAAAGCAATGGATTTAAATGAGTGACATAAGTATTTCCCCAGAGAATATTGCAATAAGACATGTATGGATAAATCAAAGAGTAATACAAAATGTAGAGGGTTTTCTTGTTTATCGAGGTCTTAATACAGTTAATTACTCCTATATTTCTAGAGATCTTGTTACACATATACTTTATATGATCTGTCCAACTTAGTCGATTGTTGAAAATTATACCTAAAAATTTAAATTTTTCGACGATTACAACTTCTGTTCCCGCAATAGTCAACATTGGTAAATCAGTCACTTTTTGCTTGGTGTTTGGTTTAACTAACATGTATTTCGTTTTATTAATATTTAGTGATAGCCGATTTGCACAGAACCACTTGTAGAATTTTTCCAATTCCTGTGTCATGGTAAGGAAAGCCTGTCTAGCATTTTTGCATGAGTAAATAGTACTCGTGTCATCTGCAAATAGTATGGTTTTAAGTAGGTTTGAGACACTACTCAGATCATTGATATAAATCAAAAAGAGGATCGGACCAAGGACTGACCCTTGAGGTACGCCGCAAGTAATCGGCAGTGCTGAAGAAGATATTCCATTGTAGGTTACGGATTGCGCTCTGCCTGACAAGTAGCTGCGAAACCAATTATTCGAAATGCCCCTGAAACCATAATGATTTAATTTCGAGAGTAGTATATCA
>JAVTVY010054584.1:0-31524 GCA_036873755.1 Hanleya hanleyi | reverse complement strand
TCATCAGTTGTCTGCCTGGTGCACATGTAGGTAAACTTATCAGTTGTCTACCTGGTGCACACGTAGGTAAACTCATCAGTTGTCTACCTGGTGCACATGTAGGTAAACTCATCAGTTGTCTACCTGGTGCACATGTAGGTAAACTCATCAGTTGTCTACCTGGTGCACATGTAGGTAAACTTATCAGCTGTCTACCTGGTGCACACGTAGGTAAACTTATCAGTTGTCTACCTGGTGCACATGTAGGTAAACTCATCAGTTGTCTACCTGGTGCACATGTAGGTAAACTCATCAGTTGTCTACCTGGTACACATGTATGTAACCTCATCAGCTGTCTACATGGTACACATGTAAGTAAACTCATCAGTTGTCTACCTGGTACACATCTAGGTAAACTCATCAGTTGTCTACATGGTACACATGTAGGTAAACTCGTCAGTTCTCTACCTGGTGCACATGTAGGTAAACTCATCAGTTGTCTACCTGGTACAAATGTAGGTAAACTCGTCAGTTCTGTACGTGGTACACATGTAGGTAAACTGATCAGTTGTCTACCAAGTACACATGTAGGTACATTTATCAGTTGTCTACCTGGTACACATGTAGGTAATCTCATCAGTTGTCTACCTGGTACATACGTAGGGCAAACTGATCAGTTGTCTACCTGGTACACATGTAGGTAAACGCTTCAGTTGTCTACCTGGTACACATGTAGGTAAACTGATCAGTTGTCTACCAGGTACACATGTAGGTACATTTATCTGTTGTCTACCTGGTACACATGGAGCTAAACTCGTCAATTGTCTACTTGATACACCTGTAGGTAAACCCATTAGTTCTCCACATGGTACACATGTAGGTAAAATCATCAGTTGTCTACCTGGTACACCTGTAGGTAAACTCGTCAGTTGTCTACCTGGTACACATGTAGGTAAAACTCATCAGTTGTCTACCAGGTACATATGTAGGTACATTTATCTGTTGTCTACCTGGTGCACATGTTGGTAAACTCGTCAGTTGTCTACCTGGTAGACATATATGTAAACTCATCAGTTGTCTACCTGGTACACACGTAGGTAAGCTCATCATTTGTCTACCTGGTACACACGTAGGTAAACTCATTAGTTGTCTACCTGGTACACCTGTAGGTAAATTCGTCCGTTGCCTACCTGGTACACATGTATGTAAACTCATCAGGTGTCTACCTGGTACACATGTATGTAAACTCATCAGTTGTCTACCTCGTACACATCTAGGTAAACTCACTAGTTGCCTACCTGGTACACATGTAGGTAAACTCATCAGTTGTCTACCTGGTACACATGTAGGTAAACTGATCAGTTGTCTACCAGGTACACATTTAGGTACATTTATCTGTTGTCTACCTGGTACACATGTAGGTAAACTCGTCAATTGTCTGCCTGATACACCTGTAGGTAAACTCATCAGTTGTCTACCTGGTACACATTTAGCTAAACTCATCAGTTGTCTACCTGGTACACATGTTGGTAAACTCATCAGTTGTCTACCTGGTACACATGTAGCTAAACTCATCAGTTGTCTACCTGGTACACATGTTGGTAAACTCATCAGTTGTCTACCTGGTGCACATGTAGGTAAACTCATCAGTTGTCTACCTGGTGCACACGTAGGTAAACTCATCAGTTGTCTACCTGGTACACACGTAGGGTAAACTGATCAGTTGTCTACCAGGTACACATGTAGGTACATTTATCTGTTGTCCACCTGGTACATATGTAGGCAAACTGATCAGTTGTCTACCAGGTACACATGTAGGTACATTTATCTGTTGTCTACCTGGTACACATGGAGCTAATCTCGTAAATTGTCTACTTGATACACCTATACGTAAACCCATTAGTTGTCTACCTGGTACACATGTAGGTAAAATCATCAGTTGTCTACCTGGTACACATGTAGGTAAAACTCATCAGTTGTCTACCAGGTACATATGTAGGTACATTTATCTGTTGTCTACCTGGTGCACATGTTGGTAAACTCGTCAGTTGTCTACCTGGTACACATATATGTAAACTCATCAGTTGTCTACCTGGTACACACGTAGGTAAGCTCATCAGTTGTCTACCTGGTACACACGTAGGTAAACTCATCAGTTGTCTACCTGGTACACCTGTAGGTAAATTCGTCCGTTGCCTACCTGGTACACATGTATGTAAACTCATCAGTTGTCTACCTGGTACACCTGTAGGTAAATTCGTCCGTTGCCTACCTGGTACACATGTAGGTAAACTCATCAGTTGTCTACCTGGTACACACGTAGGTAAATTCATCAGTTGTCTACCTGGTGCACACGTAGGTAAACTCATCATTTGTCTACCTGGTGCTCATGTAGGTAAACTCATCAGTTGTCTACCTGGTGCACACGTAGGTAAACTCATCAGTTGTCTACCTGGTGCACATGTTTGTAAACTCATCAGTTATCTACCTGGTACACATGTAGGTAAACTCATCAGTTGTCTACCTGGTGCACATGTAGGTAAACTCATCAGTTGTCTACCTGGTGCACACGTAGGTAAACTCATCAGTTGTCTGCCTGGTGCACATGTAGGTAAACTCATCAGTTGTCTACCTGGTGCACATGTAGGTAAACTCATCAGTTGTCTACCTGGTACACATGTAGGTAAACTCATCAGTTGTCTACCTGGTGCACATGTAGGTAAACTCATCAGTTGTCTACCTGGTGCACATGTAGGTAAACTTATCAGTTGTCTACCTGGTGCACACGTAGGTAAACTTATCAGTTGTCTACCTGGTGCACATGTAGGTAAACTCATCAGTTGTCTACCTGGTGCACATGTAGGTAAACTCATCAGTTGTCTACCTGGTGCACATGTAGGTAAACTCATCAGTTGTCTACCTGGTGCACACGTAGGTAAACTCATCAGTTGTCTACCTGGTGCACATGTAGGTAAACTCATCAGTTGTCTACCTGGTGCACATGTAGGTAAACTCATCAGTTGTCTACCTGGTGCACATGTAGGTAAACTCATCAGTTGTCCACCTGGTGCACATGTAGGTAAACTCATCAGTTGTCTACCTGGTGCACACGTAGGTAAACTCATCAGTTGTCTGCCTGGTGCACATGTAGGTAAACTTATCAGTTGTCTACCTGGTGCACACGTAGGTAAACTTATCAGTTGTCTACCTGGTGCACATGTAGGTAAACTCATCAGTTGTCTACCTGGTGCACATGTAGGTAAAGTCATCAGTTGTCTACCTGGTGCACATGTAGGTAAACTCATCAGTTGTCTACCTGGTGCACACGTAGGTAAACTCATCAGTTGTCTGCCTGGTGCACATGTAGGTAAACTTATCAGTTGTCTACCTGGTGCACACGTAGGTAAACTTATCAGTTGTCTACCTGGTGCACATGTAGGTAAACTCATCAGTTGTCTACCTGGTGCACACGTAGGTAAACTCATCAGTTGTCTGCCTGGTGCACATGTAGGTAAACTTATCAGTTGTCTACCTGGTGCACACGTAGGTAAACTTATCAGTTGTCTGCCTGGTACACACGTAGGTAAACTCATCAGCTGTCTTCCTGGTACACACGTAGGTAAAATCATCAGTTGTCTACCTGGTACACACGTAGGTAAACTCATCAGCTGTCTACCTGGTACACATGTAGGTAAACTCATCAGTTGTCTACCTGGTACACATGTAGGTAAACTCATCAGTTGTCTACCTGGTACACACGTAGGTAAACTCATCAGTTGTCTACCTGGTACACATGTAGGTAAACTCATCGGCTGTCCACCTGGTACACACGTAGGTAAACTCATCAGGTGTCTACCTGGTACACATGTAGGTAAACTCATCAGTTGTCTACCTGGTACACACGTAGGTAAACTCATCAGCTGTCTACCTGGTACACATGTAGGTAAACTCATCAGTTGTCTCCCTAGTACACATGTAGTTAAACTCGTCAATTGTCTACCTGGAATAGGTCTTTGGATTATGGACGCGGATATTCTCTAATGGACGACGGCTGGATTATGAATGACGGACTAGACGCTTGTAACATGTAGGTTCACATGGCTATTAGAGCGTATACTTTAGTCCGCTAGACCTGATGCTATTGGCTGTGTGTTTAATTCATCTGAGGTGTCTACATGAACACACACTATCATAGCATGGTCATGATAGAGATTGAGTTGACCCACTTACAGAGTTATCTACCCTGTTTTGACATAATTAATAACTCCTTCAGCTCAACCCAATATCAAATCATCCGCGCTTTCGCTAAGCTTTAATTACTAGTAATGTTCGGTGGATACCGGAAAGAAGTCAAGGTCAAGGTCACTTCCCTTCACGTGACTGTGGCGTCGCGGAGGTCAAAGATCAATAATAGGGTTAATCGACATTCTATATGAACATATCAGAACATGTCGGAACTTGCCTGGACATAGTCTCAACATGTTTTGGTGAAGGGCAATACATCTCGGAATGTGTGTGTAGGGCAGAATCTGGTCCTCGATACTGTCTCCAACACTTATTTAATCGATTTGGTTGAGGCTGTAGAGTACGAATTTAGCCGTTGGTTGAATTTCGCTGGAAAAGTCAGGAAGGTGTGGAGGTGTTAGGGTATAGGTGAGCCATCCCTGGCCCAAATGGGTCGTGCAGGGTATAATCTTGAAGCTCTCTTGGGGTAGAGTCAGACCGGAGTGGTTCTCCCCGAAAATAATGGCAATCTGCGTATAAGCTATCGGAAAATTATAGAAAAGGGGCATTATAGGGTGGAAATTTTGGGGTAGTTGTGGTCAATGATTTTGTAGAGCTAATTACAATACATGGGTTTTTAATCGATTTGGCTGAAACTATAGGGTGAGCTTGGCGGGGTTTCTAGGCCGTTGATTGACTTTCACCGGTAAATCATCATGTGTATGCGTACTCAGCAGGAAAACCTGTGGCGGTCGTTTTGGGGGGGATAGGAGTGCCATCCGTGGTCCAAATGGGCCGTGTATGTTATATTGAAACGCCTGTTTTTTGGACGTGGATTTTATTGGAAGTGACACACGGTACGCATTCGCAGTCGTGAAGTAGTAGAGAAATATGCCATTTTTGGGGGTATGCAGGGTGGAGATTGGGAGATAGATGGGCTATCCTTATTGACAAGACGTACCCCAACTACCAATTCTACTTCTCTCAATTATATCCATTCGGCCAGCTTGAACACTTACATGTAACATTGCTCCAATTATCGTATTTGACATCGAGCAAGATTTGGCAAAACAAATATTTCATAAAGTTTTATTGTTTTATATGAAGATAAACGATAACCAAACGTGGTTTGCTAGGCAGCTACCGATTCAACATAGCTTTAGTATGTGTAAAAGTATCTGTGGTTACAGATTGTCGGGGAGGAATACGAGGCATTTTCAACCCGAATCTGTCAACTGGATACAAACCTACCATTTTGAAGAGTCATTGTTAAAAAATCATGTCACACATTGGTCCCAATCGATCAACGAGAGTTCAACAAAATGGCATTGTTCATGCTAATCGAGACATTCGTAACATATTTAATGTCATTTTTCAACTTGAACCGTACCTCATCTGGAACGGTTTGTCCGTACGTCTTAACCTACAACGTCCTTTCAATGAATACAAACGATAGTAATCTTCCAAGAGCTGACAAATATACAAATGCTCGTTTCTGGGCATTGATTTCGTATCAGACGTCTAAAATCAGATCGGGGATTTCTCTGTGTCAATTATTTTCGATCCGTAAATAGCACCATGCCACTAACTTGCCTTTCCAAGTCGTTCCGTTCTCTTGTCATTCACTTCAGAACCACACCGAATATTCAGTCCCAGGACGCAGTTGACCTCGGCTTTTTTGAAGAGATTCCCATGGACCCGGCGAAAACAAAGATGGCTACATTGTTCATGGTCGATTGTTGTCGAATAGCGTACGTCAACCAATCGATATCTGCTAGCGTCAACTTTGAACGTTCAAACAATTTTTTTTAACTCGGAACGTATGTTCCTACTATCGTATTACTGTGGATGAACAGCTATTTCCGTCCTGTTTAGCAAACGTAACAGCTCAGCAACAACAACAGACGTCCCAAACAATTTAGACGTCTGTAATAATTCACACCGATTTCTTGAAATAAATTCAACAATATACTTTATTCCTGAAGTATTCCAGGTAATGGTATATTATTAATTGGTGGGTGAAACTGCTGTTCACAAACACCGGTATCGCACAGCAATATCCGAGGTACCATAACCGGAGCAACCTTCTCCTCCAATCCAGTTACCAATACTTGATATGAGCAGATGCTAATTACTGCAAAACTGTTCTCCTTCCGAATTAATCCAACAGTTAAGCAGGATATTTAATGAGATACCCATATCATCCGGAGTAGTGACGAAAAGCTAAATGGGAGCTCATTTCATCCGGATGTAGAGGTCATTTGGGGCGGAAACGAGGCGGGAGAAGAGGTCACGGGGAGTATAGTTCCGGCAGAAGGACCAAAAGCTACCTCCAACACAGGAGAGTTCCAATTGTTGGAGGGGATGTATTCAGGATGTATTCATCCGCGGTGATGCGGTCTGGCCGCGGTTTTGGCGGTGATTCGGTCTCGGGAAAAAGTTTCCGCGGAGAAAAAGTAGTCCCTAGATAAAATGGTCCGATGGGGTCGAGTGAGGTATCAAAGTGAAGCTTAGGTGAAGGGGCATCTGATGGGCTGGGTGTGGGGTTGACATAGCGGCATTCTGCGCATGCGCGGTGGCCGAAGGGTATGAAAATAGCCGTTTTGGAGCTAGGGGAGTCCCTAATGGTCCAATGGGGTCGAGTGAGGTATCAAGGTGAAGCTTATGTGAAGGGGCATCTGATGGGCTGGGTGTGGGGTTGAACTATCGGCATTCTGCGCATGCGCGGTGGCCCAAGGGTATGAAAATAGACGTTTTGGAGCTAGGGGAGCTACTAATGGTCCAATGGGGTCCAGTGAGGTATCAATGTGAAGCATTCGTGAAGGGGCATCTGATGGGCTGGGTGTGGGGTTGAACTATCGGCATTCTGCGCATGCGCGGTGGCCCAAGGGTATGAAAATAGCCGTGTTGGGATGTAGGGGAGCCCCTAATGGTCCAATGGGGTCGAGTGAGGTATCAAAGTGAAGCATTCGTGAAGGGGCATCTGATGGGTTGGGTGTGCGGTAGGAATATCATTCCGCGCATGCGCAGACGCAATGCGGAGCTCTCGTCCAATCAGAAGCGAGTATTTCAAATCCGTCACAGAGCTCTCGTCCAATCAGAAGCGAGTATTTTGACCCGGTGTATTATGGGACATATCCAAGATGGCGGCACGTATGTTCAAGATGGCGGCACATTCGGTGTCGAAAACTGGCCATTTTGTCGGGATGTGGTCACCTAGTGTCGAAAACTGGACCCTGTATGGGTCCCGCTCTACGTGTTGGGGTCTAGGGGAGCCACGAATGGTCCAATGGGGTCGAGTGAGGTATCAAAGTGAAGCCTAGGTGAAGGGGCATCTGATGGGCTGGGTGTGGGGTTGAACTATCGGCATTCTTCGCATGCGCGGTGGCCCAAGGGTATGGAAATAGACGTTTTGGAGCTAGGGGAGCCCCTAATGGACCAATGGGGTCGAGTGAGGTATCGATGTGAAGCATTCGTGAAGGGGCATCTGATGGGCTGGGTGTAGGGTTGAACTATCGGCATTCTGCGCATGCGCGGTGGCCCAAGGGTATGGAAATAGACGTGTTGGGAGCTAGGGGAGCCCCTAATGGACCAATGGAGTTGTATGAGGTATCCATGTGAAGCCTAGGTGAAGGGGCATCCAGTCATGGGTGGGTGCATGTAAAATTTGTCCTGAAAAAAAACGGAACACGGACTTTATCGAAAAATCTGGGAAAATACCTATATGGGGCATGGGGGGTATATAGGTCCCCGGGCTTAACGGGGCTTGCCTATCAATAGAGTTATCTCCCCCTAGTTCCAGGGTGGGTGTATGTAAAATTTTTCCTGAAAAATACGGAACACGGACTTTATCCTAAATTACGGGAAAATGCCTATATGGGGTATGGGGGGTATAGGACCATCCTGGGAAACCTACTTCTCGACATTTGCGGTATAGGTTGTGGGGTCTCGTTTTCTTAGTCTCGTCAAGACAAACATGATAGGAAGTGTCCCGCCGCGAATCGGTGAAATTTTTGAAAAAGTACGATATAGCCCCATATAGTCCCATACTGGGGGTATAGGATCAATGCTTGTCCCCCTGGGAAACGTACTTCTATACATTTGCGGTAGGGTTGTTTGGATTTGTTTTTCACGTCTCGTCATTTAGAACATGATAGAAAGTGTCCCGGCACGAATCGGTGAAATTTTTGAAAAAGTACGATATAGCCCCATATAGTCCCATACTGGGGGTATAGGATCAATGTTTGTCCCCCTGGGAAACGTACTTCTATACATTTGCGGTAGGGTTGTGGGGTCTCGTTTTCTTAGTCTCGTCATTTAGAACATGATAGGAAGTGTTCCGGAGCGAATCGGTGACATTTTTGAAAAAAGTCACCGAGACCCATATAGTCCCATACTGGGGGTATAGGATCAATGCTTGTCCCCCTGGGAAACGTCCTTCTATACATTTGCGGTAGGGTTGTTTGGATTTGTTTTTCACGTCTCGTCATTTAGAACATGATAGGAGGTGTCCCGGCACGAATCGGTGAAATTTTTGAAAAAGTACGATATAGCCCCATATAGTCCCATACTGAGGGTATAGGATCAATGTTTGTCCCCTGGGAAACGTACTTCTATACATTTGCGGTAGGGTTGTGGGGTCTCGTTTTACTCGTCTCGTCATTTAGAACACCATAGGAAGTGTTGCGGAGCGAATCGGTGAAATTTTTGAAAAAAGTCACCGAGGCCTGGGTAGGCCCATAGGCCTATACTGCATGGCTATGAGTGTATAGGGCCATACGGGGTGGACATGTTGGAGTCTAGGTGAGTCCCTAATGGTCCAATGGGGTCGAGTGAGGTCTTATTTTAAAGCTCTCGTGGAGGAGCACATGACTACACTAATGGCTCGTCCGTGTTCAATAGTCTGCGTATGCGCAGACTGGCCCGTATTATAGAAAGCAGGCATTTTGGGGGTATGTGGGTGTGTGTTTGGGTTAGAGATGGGCTATTCACGGTTCGAATGGGTCGTGTGATGTATCCATGTGAAGCCTATGTGAGGGAGCCTTTGATGGCGTGGGTGTGGGGTTGAAATATCGTCATTCTGCGCATGCGCAGCCTGGCCGTAGTATGGAAATAGACGTTTTTGGGGTCTAGCCGAGCCCCTCATGGGCCTATTGGGTCGAGTGGGGTATCCATGTGAAGGCTAGATGTGGGGGCTAGACTAATTATATATTCTGTATTATACAATCGGATAGCGGTTGTCGTGAATAACAACAAGTTCAGCAATGTTTATATAGTTTATTACCCCCAATGTTATATCATACCTAGGCTGGGGGAGCCGCCCTGGGTATGTTTAGTATGTTAACAGCAAAACAAATTGAAATATCAAACACCATGTTTTATTATTTAACGCACCGTCACATTAGGTACAAGTGTTTACTGAGCTCAAGTCAACGATCAGCATGTAGACATAGAGAGTATGTGCGGCATGTTATGGTATTCATCAGTGCGCGGATGACGCATTCAACCGATGGCGGTGGTCGGTCAGCTTGGTCAGGAAAAACGTGATATTGGTTACCCTCTCTACCACCCATTGTATGTTGGGGCGTTGACGATGTGCCCATCTCAAGGGTTCCACGGTGTCCAGTATCTCCAGCATCGTCTCTAGTGACATCCGGTTAATGATGGTGAACCGCTGGTCAGACACATAGATATTATTGCCGGGATAATAATACCGTAACTGGCCCGTCTTTTTGTGACGTAAGATGTACCCGAAAGCGACATTCAATTTGAAGGCCGTAGTTTGATCTTTGAAGATGGCTTCCACGTAGCTGCGTAGACGGATGCGGTTGGTCAGTGGAAAATTGTAAATATCTTGAATAGGGCCATGCGGGTGGAAACAGTGCCGTGTCATGGACCAATGGCGCCGATCGATGTCACTCACTGGATGGTTGTCCTGTAAGAGATCGCCCAGAAAATGTTCGATGTCAGGCGTATGACTCGAAACCGTCACGCTGGGGTGCGGCTGGATATCCAGACTCTTCTGAACTGTGGGTATAGGCGGACTCTCCTTCATCGCATCACCATTGGCGCTCGTCTCCCCGGGCTTATCTTCACTGGGTCTGACCACCCGCGGCTCCTCTTCAGTAGGAAGTTGTCGCTCAAACCGTAGAGACGGACCATGAATCAAACGCTGATGCCGTCTTAACTCACTGCGTCGTTTGAAGAGTTGACCACAATCCTCGCATGGACGCTTGCGTCGCCCATGAATTGAACGTTCGTGGCGCAGTAACTGACCCTCCCGATTAAATGACCCTGCGCAGGTTATACAAGTATACCGTGCATCGTTGTGGGTGGAGGCCTCGTGGCGTCGTAAATTATCTAGACGAGTAAACTGCCTCTGACAAGTTGTGCAAGTGAACGTCTTGGTGGAATCGCCCAGAAAATGTTCGATGTTGTCAGGCGTATGACTCTGTACCGGGGCATGAATCAACCGTTGGTGTCGCAGCAACTGACTGCGTCGTTTGAGAGTTGACCACAATCCTCGCATGGACGCTTGGGTGGCCCATGAATTGAACGTTCGTGGCGCAGTAACTGATCCTCCCGATTAAATGACCGTGCGCAGGTTATTCAAATATGTCGTGCACCGTTGTGGATGGAGGACTCGTGGCGTCGCAAATCTTCTGGGCGAGTAAACTGCTTCTGCCAAGTTGTGCAAGTGAACATCTTGGTGGTTGACAGAGTGTCTGATGAAACGGCAAGGCCGCTTCCCTTTTATAGCACGCTAGCTGGTAATCTATTTTTAGTACACTCTACCCCAAGTCGAGGATCGAGACTGGTGTACTGGTGTACGACTGAGCCGCATTGCGCGCACGCGCATGAAGACCCTCATACATACCCCAATGCAGGCGCAGACGCGAAGTGCCCGGGTGATAGACACGGACGTCACCGATCCGAAAAGACACGGACTTTACCGAAAAGACACGGACTTTACCGAAAAGACACGAACGAATATTATGGATTAAGAATACTGATCAATGATACGGATTTGATATTTTGGAACATCATGATGTCTTGCCGGCATCATTGAAAACTGTTGACCGCTTCTCTCTTGCAGGAAACAAGCTTATGTTTATGTATACTATGATTGCCTTTTTATGTATACTATGATTGTCTTTTTGAATTTGGTGCTAATACTGTTATATGGAATATGAAATAGCCGATTTGAGGGATATCCACAGCATCTGTGACGTCATTGGTGACGTCATCAGTACGAGTAGTAGCGAAAGTGAGCATCTTTTAGCAGTGAAGGATGTTACTTGGTGTAGAGATGGACCATCCGCGGTGCAAATGCGGCGTGTGAGGTGTCATCTTGTAGCAACGCCCACCAACGCCATTCTTAATGCTTCAACGCCTGGTGAAATAGCTCAGAAGCTCTGATATTCCACGGAATTGTCACTAATTCTTCGAAATGCAGTGACGCCCGTCGACGCCCGTCGTTACACCTTAACACTCTAACATAACGCCATGATATAGACCGGAGAGAGAACAACAACAGCAGCAACAACAAGGATGACACATGAGCGAACAACAACAACAAGAAGTTTTTTTTCATATAGTTTATTCTCCCCAGTGTTACATCATACCCACGCTGGGGGAGCCGCGTTGGGTATATTTACAATTCAAGAAGATTCTTGTCCAATCAGAAGCCACCATTTGCATCTGTCATATTCGTTCCTGTCCGTTAGATGTATTCTCGGCTACTCTTGTCCAATCAGAAGTCGTCATTTCAGAAAGTTCCATCTTTGACCATGTTCGCTCTGAACCGTTTGCTCTAATCGTCATCGGGCAGGCCAGGATACCGTTGAGGAAACATATCCTCAGATAGTTGTGAGTATCTATCAGCGCATGGGTGAATACTTTCATTCGATGGGGGTGGTGTGTCAGTTTAACCACGAAGAACGTAACATTGGTGACCCTCTCCACTATCCACTTGGTGTTGGGACGCTGTTCATAGGCCCATTCCAAGGGATCCACAGTGTCCAGTTGGGCCAGCATCGTCTCTAACGACGCCCGATTGGTGATTGTGAAAGGATGGTCGTACACTGGGTTGATGGCACTGGAATAGAAATAGCACAATTTACGCGTCATCTTATGGCATAAGATGTACCCAAATGCTACCCAAAAGGACGTAGGTTGGTCATTGAAGATGGCTTCCACGTAGCTGCGTAGACGGGCGAGGTCGGTCAGTCGGAAATTGTACAAGTCCAATATAGGGCGATGACGGTGGAAGCAGTGTCGGATCATGGACCAATGGCGTCGATATATCTCACTCATTGGATGATCTTCGGATAAGAGATCGCTGTGAACATCCACCGCATCTTCCAGAAAATGTTCGTTGTTGTCAGGCGTATGACTGAAAACAGTAATGCTAGGAACCGGCTGGATATCTAGGCTCTTCTGAGCTGTGGGTATAGGCGGGCTCTCCGCGATCGCATCACCAGTGGCATTCTTCTCCCCGGGTTCATCTTCAGTGGATCTGTCCCTCCTGGATGCCTCTTTAGTGGAAAGTTGTCCCTCATGCCATGGTGACGGACCATGAATCAAACGCTCATGCCGTTTTAACTGACTGGGTCGTCTGAAGAGTTGACCACATTCTTCGCATGGACGCTTGGGTGGCCCATGAATTGAACGTTCATGGCGCTGTAAATAATCCGGGCGCTGAAACGACAGTGTACATATCGTACAGCTATACCGGGCGGTTCCGTCGTGCTTGGTAGCCTCATGGCGGCGCAAGTCGTGCAGACGAGTGAATGATTTCGAGCACGTAGTACAAGTGAACATCTTGGTGGTTGACAGAGTGTCTGATGAAACGGCCAGGTCGCTTCCCTTTTATAGCAAGCTAGCTGGTGATCTATTTTTAGCACAATCAGTTCAACTTGGACGTCAGCGACAAGAACCCGAATGTAGGCGCGGACGTCAGCGACAAGAACCCGGATGTAGGCGCGGACGTCAAGAACCCGGATGTAGGCGCGGACGTCAGCGACATGTACCTGGATGTAAACTACCGTGAACTAGGTCAACCAGTCCTACTCAGGTCACGCCCATGTGTGTGTGTGTGTGTGTATGCATGTGTGTCTGTTGACCTCTGTGAGATCACTTCCGCTTCCGTTCACGTGACCGGAACTGACCTTTGACCCCTGCGCGCGCTAACAATACCGGATAAAATTGCGCGCAGGGGTCAAAGGTCAGTTCCGGTCACGTGAACGGAAGCGGAAGTGATCTCACAGAGGTCAACAGACAACTTTCCACTAAAGAGGCACCCAGGAGGGACAGACCCACTGAAGATGAACCCGGGGAGACGAATGCCACTGGTGATGCGATCACGGAGAGCCCGCCTATACCCACAGTTCAGAAGAGCCTAGATATCCAGCCGGTCCCTAGCATTACTGTTCCCAGTCATACGCCTGACAACAACGAACATTTTCTGGAAGATGCGGTGGATGTTCCCAGCGATCTCTTACCCGAAGATCATCCAGTGAGTGAGATGTATCGACGCCATTGGTCCATGATCCGACACTGTTTCCACCGTCATCGCCCTATATTGGACTTGTACAATTTCCGACTGACCGACCTCGCCCGTCTACGCAGCTACGTGGAAGCCATCTTCAATGAATAACCTACGTCCTTCACATTAAATGTAGTATTTGGGTACATCTTATGCCATAAGATGACGGGTGAATTGCGCTATTTCTATTCCAGTGCCATCAAGCCAGTGTACGACCATCCTTTCACCATCAACAATCGGGCGTCGCTAGAGACGATGCTGGCCCAACTGAACACTGTGGATCCCTTGGAATGGGTCTATGAACAGCGTCCCAACACCAAGTGGATAGTGGAGAGGGTCACCAAAGTTACGTTTATCATGGTTAAACTGACCCACCACACCCATCGGATGAAAGTATTCACCCATGCACTGATAGATACTCAGAATGCGCAAACAACTATCTGAGGATATGTTGCCTCAACGGTATCCTGGCCTGCCCGATGACGATTAGAACAAACGGTTCAGAGCGAACATGGCCGAAGATGGAACTTTCTGAAAAGGCGACTTCTGATTGGACAAGAGTAGCCGAGAATACATCTAACGGACAAGAACGAATATGACAGATGCAGCACCAAATGGCGGCCTCTGATTGGACAAGAAGCTATTGGTATTGTAAACATACCCAACGCGGCTCCCCCAGCTTGGGTATGATGTACTGGAGGGGATAATAAAATGATTGTTGACCTGTCATTCTTGTTGTTGTTGTTCTCTCACCGGTCTACATCATGCGACATTATACAGAGTACATGTTCATTGGGAGCCATAAAGAGAGAGAGAGAGAGAGAGAGTGAGAGAGAGAGAGAGAGTTAAGGTTTAACGTTTTTTTTCCAGCTATATAGCGATGGGACAAAGAGTATGTACATGGATTTAAACAGAGTATGTATACAGGAACGTGAGCAGAGTACATGTAGAATGACATGCACAGAGTACATTTACATGGACAAGGAACATGTATATTGACAGAGTACATGTACATGAACAGATTACATGTACAGGCAAATAGTACATGTACAGGCACATAGAACATGTGCATGGATATGTACAGAATACATGGACATGGCCAGAGTACATATACATTAAATACAGCGAAGATATTCTCTAATACAGGACAGATATGGTATAATACAGGACAGATATGGTATAATACAGCACAGATTCGGTATAATACTGGACAGATATGGTATAATACTGCACAGATATGGTATAATACAGCACAGATATGGTGTAATACAACACAGATTTGGTATAATACAGGACAGATTTTGTATAATAGAGGGCAAATATTGTATAATACAGAACATATATTGTATAATACAGGACATATATGGTACAATACAGAAGAGATATGGTATAATACAGCACAGATTTGGTATAATACAGGAGAGATATGGTATAATACAGCACATTCAGGAGAGATATGATATAACACAGGACAAATATGATACAATACAGGACAGATATGGTATAATACAAAAGGTGTATATACAAAAAACTCATGTGTCAGGAGTAGGATTCGAACCCATGCACTGCGTTGCGCAGACCAGCACTTAGGACTGGCGCCTTAGACCACTCGGCCATCCTGACTTTACAGTTATAGTTCACAGTATCAAGTCATATGTAGTATTCATGCACGATGCGACCACCAAGTGTGCAGTTGCATCTACATGCAGAGATCTACAAGATGACACCCCACACGCTGCATTCGGATCAATGTCTACACCAAATACCTCTCTTCACTGCCCCAAAATGCCCACTTTCGATACTACTCGTCCTGATGACGTCACCAATGACGTCACAGATGATGCGAACATCCCTCAAATCGAGATGTACACCCCGAGAGCTACAAAATGACACCTCCCACGACACATTCGGACCAAGGATGGTCCATCTCTACACCAAATACCTTCCTTCACTGCCCCAAAATGCACACCTTGGCTACTACTCCTACTGATGACGTCACCAATGACGTCACGGATGACGTGAACATCCCTCAAATCGGGGGCTGCACCCCGAGAACTACAAAATGACACCTCCCACGACACATTCGGATCAAGGATGGTCCATCTCTACCCAAAATACCTTCCTTCACTGCCCCAAAATGCCCACTTTCGCTACTACTCGTACTGATGACGTCACCGATGACGTCGCAGATGACGTGAACATGCCTCAGATCGGGTCTGCACCCCGAGAACTACAAAATGACACCTCCCACGACACATTCGGACTCATAATGGTCCATCTCTATCCCAAATACCTTCCTTCACTGCCCCAAAATGCCCCCTTTCGCTACTACTCCTACTAATGACGTCACCAATGACGTCGCGGATGACGTGAACATACCTCAAATCGAGATGTACACCCCGAAATCTACAAGATGACACCTCCCACGACGCATTCGGACTCATAGTGGTCCATCTCTACACCAAATACCTTCCTTCACTCCCCCAAAATGCCCACTTTCGCTACTACTCCTACTGATGACGTCACGGATGACGTGAACATACCTCAAATCGGGGTGTCCACCCCGCAGGCTACAAGATGCCACCTCCCAGGACGCATTCGGACCAAGGATGGTCCCTCTCTACACCAAATACCTTCATTCACTGCCCCAAAATGCCCACTTTCGCTACTACTCGTACTGATGACGTCACCGATGACGTCACAGATGACGCGGGCATCCCTCAAATCTGGGTTTACACCCCGAGAGCTACAAGATAACACCTCCCACGACCCATTTGGACCATAGTGGTCCATCTCTACCCCAAACACACCTCCTCGCACCCCCAAAATGGCCACTTTACTTACTACACCCAACTGCGCATGCGCAGATTGACACGACTTGCACTAAAAACACGCCATTCTGACTCTACCCCACACAAGCTTCACTTTGACACCTCCCACGACCCATAGTGGTCCATCTCTACCCCAAACACACCCCCACATACCCCCCCATGCCTGCTTTCTATACTACGGCCAAACTGCGCATGCGCAAACTATTGAACACGGACGAACCATTAGTCTAGTCGGATGCTCCTGCACGAGAGCTTCAAAATAAGACCTCATACGACACCATTGGACCATTAGGGACTCACCTACACCCCAAAACGTTCACCCGCTATGGACCTATACCCCATAGCCATGCAGTATAGGCGTATGGGCCTACCCAGACCTCCGTGACTTTTTTTCAAAAATTTCACCGCTTACCTCCAAAACCCCTCCCATCGTGTTTTTCTCGACGCGACGAGAAAAACAAGACCAAACAACCCATATCACAATGAACGCGTGTGAATTTCCCAGGTTGGACCTATCTTCCCATATAGCCAGCCTATGGGCCTATATACAGCCCTACCCGGTACTTTTCCAAAAATTTCACCGTTTCGTTCCGCGGGACCCATCCCATCATGCTCCCAAATGACGATACTTGAGAAAAAACAAGACCAAACAACCCATATCGGAAGCAACGGAACGTGTGAATCTCTCCAGGTTGGACCTATCCCCACAGCCGCCAGCCTTAGCGGCCATTTCCAGGCCTTCGTGAAGTTTTTTTCCAAAAATTTCACCGTTTCGCTCCGGGACCCTTCCCATCGTGTTCTAAATGACGAGACGTGAAAAACAAATCCAAGCAACCCATATCACAATGAACGTGTGTGAATTTCCCAGGTTGGACCTATCCCCCCATATAGCCAGCCTATAGGCCTATATACAGCCCTACCCGGTACTTTTCCAAAAATTTCACCGATTCGCTTCGAAACCCTCCCCATCGTGTTCTAAATGACGAGACGAGAAAAACAAATCCAAACAACCCATATCACAATGAACGTGTGTGATATAGGCCTATAGGCCTATAGGCCTATATACAGCCCTCGGTGACTTTTCCCAAAAATTTCACCGATTCGCTCCGGGACCCCTCCCATTGTGTTTTCCTCGGCGAGACGAGAAAAACGAGACCCCATTTCTCCTTATATGATATAATACAGACCCCTATTGTAGGGGTAAATTCCGAGTTCCGCTTTTTATATTTTCGGAAAACAATCCTAATTTTACATGCACCCACCCTATTGACTTAATAGACAGGCCCCGGTAAGCCCGGGGACCGATATTAGCCCTTTTGGCTAGGGTTGATAGGGGTTTTCCCCTATTTTAGGGGTAAAGTCCGTATTCCGCTTTTTATAGTTTCGGGAAAAAATCCTAATTTTACATGCACCCACCCCATTGACTCGATAGGCAGGTCCCAATAAGCCCGGGGACCGATATTAGCCCTTTTGGCTAGGGTTGATAGGTGTTTTCCCCTATTTTAGGGGTAAAGTCCGTATACCGCTTTTTATATTTTCGGGAAAAAATCCTAATTTTACATGCACCCACCCCATTGACTTGATAGGCAGGTCCCACAAGCCTAGACCGATATTAGCCCTTTTGGCTAGTTGATAGGTGTTTTCCACTATTTTGGGCTCAAGTCCCCTGTGTTCCTTGGCTTTTATAGTTTCTGGAAAATCCTAATTTGCATGCACCACCTTATTGACTGGTGGCTGCCCTTCACTGAATTGCTTGACTTTGATACCCCACTTGACCTAATCTGACCATAGCGTATTTGAAGTCTGGGGACTACTTTTTCTCCGCGGAAGCTTTTTCCAGCGACCGCATCACCGCCAGACCGCATCACCGCGGAAGAATACATGCCCAGGGGCCCTTTGCCGGAACTATAGTGACCCAGAGTTACCTCCCCCTAGATTGGAACTCTTCTGTGCTGGAGGTAGTTTTTGGTCTCTTGAGCTGGTGGCGCCCCCTGGCGGATGCAAGAGTTATCTCCCCCGGCAAAATATGGCTTTAAATACGCTTATACTACTACTCCCATTTACCCATGTATTGTGCATATTGTCTTCGACATGCCTGCTGTCATCGTTTCCTGACTTAGCTGCGCAGATCGAACTAACCGCGGTAGCTGTGTGTATTGACTGTATAGAGTATGGATCGCCTGCTCTGGACTTTTGAAAGTGTACGACAAACAAGCATACTTGGGTATACTAGCTAACCGATATAGTGAGATGGCTTAGTGAAATTATATTTACGTAAGTGACAAAAGCGTGATTTTTTCACCAAAGGATCCCCTATAGGGTCACTCCCTTGAAAAATCTGTGGCTGCAAAACAAAATCCCAATTGTGACGTCACAGTGACGGCTTTTTGACGTTTATACTTTAAATGTATGTTAAGATATAGAATATCGTCAAAGTAAGGTTCCTGAACTTAACCACCACGGCTTTTCTAACCGTAACAAGCTGTGTACTCAACAGATGTAATTAAGAGTTCAAAATAGTAACATTTTCCAGACTGTATGGTGAAAAAGAGGAAACGAGTAGTATAGAAAGCAGCAATTTGGGGGTGCGTGGGTGTGTTTGAGGGACCCATCCATGGGCCGAATGCGTCGTGTGAGGGGTCAAAGTGAAGCTCTCGTGGCGTAGACCACGACTTGAGGGATGCCCATGTCATCTGTGGCGTCATTGATGACGTCATCCATAGGAGTAGTACCCAAAGTGGGCTTTTTGGGGGTGTGAAAGGTTTTTGGGGTAGAAATGGTCCATCCGTGGTCCGAATGCGTCGTGTGGGGTGTCAAAGTGAAGCTTTCGAGGTGTAGACCACGACTTGAGGGATGACCATCTGTGACGTCATTGGTGACGTCATCAGTAGGAGTAGTACTCAAAGTGGGCATTTTGGGGTGTGTGAAGGAAAGTGTTTGGGGTAGAGATGGACCATCCGTGGATCGAATGCGTCTTCTGAGGTGTCATCTTGTTAAACGCCAAGGTAAGCGCTTCAACGCCCTAGTGAAATAGCTCAGAAGCTCTGATTTTCTAGATATTGCATGGAATTGTCACTAATTCATCGAAATGCTGTGACGCCCGTCAACTCCCGATGTTACGCCTTAACGCCCTATCTGTACGCCTTAGTGCCCGTCTGAACGCCTTAACGCCCTATCCTAACGCGCATAGACCGGTCAATCGGCGGGTTGGGGAAGTAACCAATCAGTGCAGCCATAAGGGCATTCGCGGCGTACACACCGCGCCATGTAAAAGCATGCAACAAAAAACAGCACTATGTCCGTGACTCATTATGTCCGTCATAATCTACGTTGGTCGGGATGGCTGAGTGGTCTAAGGCGCCAGTCTTAAGTGCTGGTCCTCATGTGGGACGTGGGTTCGAATCCCACTTCCGACACACACCTTTTTCGTTATTCTTCGCCATGTTGTAAAACCATTGTACAAATATAGCACTATATATGAATCAATATGACCACGATCACCAGCGTCAGGATGGTCGAGTGTTCTAAGGCGCCAGTCTCAAGATCTATGAAATTGTCTTCTCCGGTGTATGGGTATACTGATCTGCACATGCGGCGTGGGTTCGAATCCGGCTCCGGACTCGTACCATTTCACTGGTCACACGGAGTCATAGAAATGAGAATGTTGTTGTTGAGATAGTGTAGTCTCCCAATTTCGGGAAAATAAAAGTCAAGGGAGGTAATCCATTTTAGTAGTACAGAAAGCAGAAACCATCAGGGGAGATTTTCTGGAAAACCCCTGATCTATTTATAGATCACTTGGGAGTAGTAGGGAAAGGGGAGTTTCGGAGGTGCAAACAAGCGCGTTGGAGAAAGGTGGCCATGTTCGCTCTGGCTACCTGGCAGAGTTACCTCAACGTATCCGAAAGTGACGTCACAGAAGTCATATGCAAATTCTTTAGGTCAACTTGGGATCGCGGTCGACCAACGCCTCAACGCCTATGTTCACGCCTTAACACTTTATCTTAACGCCATAACGCCCTAGCATAACGCCTTGATGCCATGATGTAGACAAATCAGAGAACAACAACAACAACAACAAGGATGACAGGTCAATCATGTTATTAGCACCTCCAGTACATCATACCCACGCTGGGGGATCCGCGTTGGGTATGTTTACAATTCAAGTAGGCTCTTGTCCAATTAGAAGCCGTCGTTTTTGAAAGTTTCATTTTCGGCCAGAATCGCTTTTGGCCTAAGCGTCGTCGGGGAGGCCAGGATACTGTGACGGCAGCACGTCCTGAACGACTTGTTTGCGCATTTGGGGTGTAGCAAGTGAAGTGGTCATTCATGGGGTGCGCTGGGATATATTTGAGAGATTGAGGTTCTATATCTCATCCAAAGATGAAGTGTAGGGTGTCGTCTTGAAGCTCTCGTTTTGTAGATCACGACTTCGGTGATTCCCATGTCATCTGCAACGTCATTTGTGACATCATCAGTACGAGTGGTAGCGAAATTTTGATTAGTCGACCAATACATATGAACTGATAATCCCTATATGTACAGACACCACCACCATTACCACCGGGCGTTGACGCCCGTCATCATCCGGTGGTGGTGGTAGCTCCCGTAGGGTGGTAGCTCCCGTAGGGCGGAGCTCTCGGAGCTCGGAGCTCTTGGAGTCTGAGCTTTGAGCTCTTGGAGCTTTGAGCTCAGAAGTGACGTCATCGTACGCATGCGCACTCTCTTGTACCCTATAGCCCGTAGGGCATAGGGTACACCAGGGTAGGGCATAGGGTACACCACGGTAGATGAGTGCAAAGATAATTCAGGCAGGCCATGACAGCTGATAAAGAGAAATAATTAGAGTGTGATGTATTAACATCACCAAATATAAGAGATAGATGGCTGTTTATTGTATCTCGATTAAAAATGGTGTTAAACTGATGAAAATGTCCAACAATAATTCCCAATTTGGTGGCCATTTTGAATTCATCAAAGCTGGCCTATATGTAATATTGTAACAGCACATTTACTGAACATCAGTGTCATGTACCTTTCATGTAAATGTGTTCACCATATGAAATAGAAATGGGTACAAAGGGTAGGCGGTTGGTTTAGGTCAACACATTTTACTCTCCCCGCCCCCCTTCCAAATTACAAAATAAAACCCATCCCATGCAGAGTTCAGCTTGCAGCCGTAGATTTTCTGGGTCCTGGAACAATCACAAATCAGCATGCAAAAGGTAATACTTTTGTCACAAATGAAAAAAACTTCCGATTTTTTTACGGTAAGCTACTAGACTAATAGGCATCTACCGCTGATTCACATTTTTTGTTTCACCTACATATGTTTTCCCTTGATTTCATAGACTTTTACTATATGAGCTATGATGACAAGCCCAAATTTAAAAGTAATAAACCTGTCTGATCGCTTTTTTCTACATATTGAGCGATAGCATGTGTTCGTCTTTCTGGTTTTTCACCGTGAACGAATTCATTTACTGATAATCTTGGAATCTTAAAACAGCAAATTGTTTTCTTCTGCTAGGCTATTACAGCTGTTTCTTGTGCCTCAGATACTGCCCGTATATATCGAATTAAAGTATAATACTCAGTTCTCAAACAGTAAAGAGCTCCAACAGATTGTAATTTCTCGGGGCTATATCCTTATCATCAACGAGAAGAATATAATCACTGCTGCTCCACTGTAATTCGACGGACACAGAATGGAGAAAATTCCACCGTAAACTCACCAATGGCCAAAACATCACACCATACAACTCAGTTCGCAACATTTTTAGAATTGAACGTCGCTAGCCTTTCAAGGAAATTCGGCGCTTGCCCCAGTGCTTCCACTTCTTTCATCCCGATTTCCTCACGAGTTGTCAGAGCATTTTCATCATAGCCCTCTTGATTTGTATCTAATACCGCTAATGCCGGCGCTAGGGGCCGTGTGTCATTCAAGTTGCCACATGAACAGGTACAATGAAAGCGTACCTGAGATATAGCACATATCACGGATCGTTAGATTCTTGGTATGTGCTTTAGAATAGGTTAACCAGAAGACTATACTGTGAAGCCATGTGACTCTGTCAGTATGTCGGCACGTCTTCCCACTTTATATGTGTTGTAATTTTTACCTGTATATGGCGAGATTCTGCTGGTGGACGTTTCGTCCCCGAGGCCCGACCCCTGTACAGACCTTTTGGTCTTCGATATATGTTGGCATTCATGGGAAGTTGATGCTTGGTCGACATCGGGCCTTACAGACGTGTCTTTTGTGTTAAATGCCGTCATTTTCATCTGACGACGATACAGCTTACCAATCCCCAGTGTACGAGTTGTCACAGCGACACAGCTCACCACTTACCAATATACGAATTGTCAAAGCATTTCCATCATAGCTCTCTAGATTTCTATCTAATACCGCTTATGCCGGTGTTAGGGGCCGTGTGGTCATGTCATTCAAGTTGCCACATGAACAGGTACAACAAAATCGTACCTGAGATACAACACATATCACGAATCGTTAGATTCTTGGTATGTGCTTTAGAATAGGTTAACCAGAAGATTATACTGTGAAGCCATGTGACTCTGTCAGTATGTCGGCACCTCTTCCAACTTCCCTAAAATGTGTTGTAATCATTAGTTTGGCATAGAACACGGCACGTCGTCCCTTATTCCCTAGGACAGTAAATTTGTATCCTAGTATTAAAAAGGGTGATTAAAGGGCATATTGACCTTGATAATTTGCATATGACCTTTGTGACGTCACTTCCGGTTTCGGTCACGCATCCGACTCTTGCGCATGCGCACATTACCGGGTAATAATGGTGCACAGGGGTCAAAGCTCACTTCCGGTCACGTAGACATATACAACCATGTATCCACAACTGCCTCTAGTATTATGCCATCTGAGGAAAAGAATTATACAGAGTTGGATCAGTGCTATACTTCCTTACGATAAGTAGCTGACTGACAAACAACAATCACACCAGGTTGAATATTAGGATTTTGACCACGAGAAAGATATATCTTGGCAGAACCATCTCGCTAGAACGATTTGGATGTGGATGATCAGAAAGAAAGGTCGTGCCATACGAGGATACCTCTTCATCAGATAATAACCACTGAACGATATCCCAACTGTAACGATGTAGAGATGCTTCTGCCAAGCCATATCATTTTCGCTTTCAAAATCCAAATCTTCAACCTGGTGTGATAGTTGTTTGTCGGTCAGCTCCTTTGTATATGGAAGTATAGCAATTATCCAATTCTGTGTAAGTCTTTTCTTCAGATGATATAATACTGGAGATAGTTGAGGATACATGGTTGTATATATCTGCACTGGTATGAAGAGAGAAGTATAAGGGTTCTGTAAGGCTAAAGAATCACGTGATTAAATATGGCAACTGCTCTTTAAAAATTATCACGTGATAAAACATTGTAGTCGCATACCTGATTCTGATTGGTCGAGTCTTTGAACCTGGATCGGTTTTCTTCCCCAACCTACACACTGTTCGCTTCTAATTTAACCTTCGAGCTCCTCATTTGACCCTCGCCCTCCACATTTGACCTTCTTTCTCCTTATTTTACTCTCGTTCTCCTCATATGACTCTCGCTCACCTTATTTGACTCTCGCCCTCCTCATTTGACTATCGCCGTCCTCATTCGACCCTCTTCCTCCTCATTTTCCCGTCGCCCTCCTCATTTCGGCATCGCCTTCCGCATTTCAACGTCGCCTTCCTCATTTGTCCCCGATCATGATGACGTCACTGAAATTGAACTCGAAACTGAACCGAATCACACCGGCATGAGGCACTTAATTTTAAACTGCTTACGTGATATTTTTCCAGTGACATAATCACAGCATGACGACGGAATGAAGTCCATGTTTTTACAGGGATATTATCAGCTGAATATCACTGAACATATATAATTTACTAACAAACCTAGGAGATTGAAGCTAAGTAGAGGTTAAAAAGAGAGTTATACCACAGCGGATTGGACGTATCGGATGGATCCGATGTATCGGATGGATGCGCATACGTCACTTCCGGTTATAACGTCACTTCCTTCTCTAGCATCACTTCCGGTGATGACGTCACTTCCGCAGCGGGGACTAGAGCGTCATGAATGACGTAATAAAGGCGATAATTAAGGGCAATTATGTGGTAATTGTGGATAATTAGGTGGTAATTATGGATAATTAAGGGCAATTAGGGGTAATTATGAATAATGAGTAATTATGGGGCAATTATGGGTCATGAATAATTAGGAGTAAGTAAGGGCAATCAGGAAGGCTTAAGAGTAATTAGGGGTCATTATGAATAATTAGGAGTAACTGAGGGCGGGGCGGAATACAGGGAGATAAATGATTGATAATTGGAGATAATTATCGTTTCATTGCGTTGTTCGAACAAAGGGATATTGTCGGTCATTCATCAACGTATGATAGGTGATAATTGGCAGGTAATTGACAAGGCAGCAGGTGAACAAAGAATCATACATTTTCTCACGTGTCGCAGGTGTACGTAATGATAATTGTCATTCTCCGTAAAAGTTGACACTACTGTTAACAGGGAATAGTGAGAAACAGATGTACAAAGGGTACAATGCTCAATTAGCGGATTAAATCGATTTTTTAAACAACGCCGACTGTTCTATAAACCATAATCGGCCGTTTGATATTACAATCCGAATATCTAGTATACCTTGAAACTATATTATTTTAAATCAAATTATTCAAATTCAAATCACGGCTTCCCGTCCGTGTGTGACACGTGGGAAAATGAATAATTCTTTGTTCACCTGCTGCCATGTCAATTGCCTGCCAATTAACAACTGTCATACGTTGATGAATGACCGACAATACACCTTTGTTCGAACTATTTCCACCCAGCCCTTAATTACTCTTAATTATTCATCATTACCGTCTAATTGCAATTATCACCTCTGGGCGCCCGTCTTCCTAACTGCCCCTTAATTACTCCTAATTATTCATAATGACCCATAATTGCCCCATAATTATCCATCATTATTGATGATGACCACTAATTGCCCTAAATTATCCATAATTACCATGCACCTAATTGCCTTTAATTTTCCATAATTATCGCCTAATTGCAATTATCAACTCTGGACACCCCGCCTTCCTAATTACACCTTAATTACTCCTGATTATTCATAATGACCCTGATTTCCCTTAATTATCCATAATTACAACCTAATTGCCCTTAATCATCGCCCTTATTATGTCATTCATGACGTCAAGGGCTGTCTTCGGAAGTGACGTCATCACCGAAAGTGGCGTATGCACATCCATCAGATCCGCTGGCGTAGAACGCGTGCACTAAGCTATAGAATTATCAGACTCTGAACAACATTTCCCATTTGTGAAATAAATATATATCCTTCAGTCAAAGCTGAATAGGATTAAACAATCTGATAGACGATAAGGTATTTTTGAAGAACAAATCTTCAATCAAGATTCATAAGATGTCGTTTCCCAGTATAAGTACTTTTGTCAACTTTCCGCAACGGCTTGTTCCAATTCCTCAAATCTGCCTCACTCTCCACGGGCAAATAACCAGTTTTATCATAAACTCTGCTGCACAGCCTATCAATCTCCTTACACATATTCCACTGAATTTTCGATCGCCAAGAATAGGCGGTTCGGGAAGAGTTCGCCCGTATCGTGGAGAATCCTTCCCTCTTATCTTTTTCAGCATGCGTGATATTCCAGAAGTATTTTCTCACTTTCTCGAAGACGGGTATCCCCAGGAACCCGTACAACTTTTCCGCCATCGCCTCGGGGTTTTCAGCAACGTCTTCGTAAAGTACCGGAAATACTCGCTCTGCTAAATCCGCACCAAATGTTTCAACCGTTTCGATATCGCGTAGTATCTCCGCACAGACTCGACCGAATGTGAAGGTCGCACTCACTAGGTAATATTCGGCCCAGCTCATCCGCGAAATGGCAATTCCGCGCGGATCTCGAATCATGTGTATTATTTTCAGAGAAGGATCGCTGCGCAACAATTCCTTTATGAGCTCCATTCTAAGTCGAACTGTCTTGAGAAATCGAACTGGTTTGCTTCGACAGATATTCGTCGTTTCGGCCGCACATTTGCTTATCTCAGCCCCTTTAGTCCGCACGCATCTATACAATGGTTCCGTATACTGACTTAAATGCATGAACCTGCCTTTCAGGCTCCGTATGTCGATGCCGGATATGTTACAGTACAGGTAGTTGTGGATGGTTTCCATGATAACTTGGTTGCCCTCGTCAATCCAAAATGGTCCACTACAAATACAGGAGTATACATGATGGATGTTCATAGAATCTCCAATGCATCATGGGATATATTCCATTTTCAAAGCACATTATTGGTCAATTCAGATTTTCAAAAAAAGTCCAGTATTTTCATTGGCTGATGAAGAAAACTGAAAGACAATCCAGCCAATCAAAGAGTTTCTAAAGTTATTCGTTTCATATTAACAAGAGCGCAGCATTCTGCAACATTTGATCAAGTTTCATCATCAAGTCTTGAATGCTTAAGTCAGTCTTTTTAGATATTGCTTATCAGTTATAATTCTTCGAAATGTGCAAATACCTCTGCTCTGTATGCGATCCATTCATGGATAATTAGCTAGAATGGATTCGAACGACCCATTTCACAAGGCTGTAACTGTAAAATGTTAACCCTCCTTTCTCTCTCCCAGTCATTCCGTTTTTTTGCATTGAACGATGCAAGTAAGAATTGTAAATTTCTGTATAAGAAGACTCAAAGCGAACGCCAGACATTTTCTCACCGCTTGCTGCCGTCGACGTATGCCAGGGGTTCGTATTCATTCAAACTTCCAAACATTAAGCCCCATTCCGGTTCAAACACGTAGAAAATGTCGTCGTTTCTCTCAAACAGGGATCCCACAAAAGTTGTCCCACCGCGCATGTACGACAACAGGATAGCTTTGTTGACCATATCCGATGGCAGAGGAGGGACATCGAAAACGAGGTTTATCTGGGGATCGTCTGCTCTATGGATTCTTCTCATGGTCTGCCAGAGTTTTTCATGCTGATCTGCGTTCCTATCTACAGATAGAGAAAATATGGTCTACCACACTCAAGAACAAAATTTAACCCTATCAGGCCGGTGGGGTGGGGGAGGTGGCATTAGGCCCCTACCAAACTTTTTAACCTATCTCCGGAACGACATAACATGATAGCGGACACTCCGTGACTTGGTAGTTTGTCATATTGGGGTCATTTTGAGAATATTAGCATAACCCTCGAGCAAAGAATCGTGGGTAAATTCAAAATGGCGACCATGTGGGATACCAGAAAAGTTATGTTTTTTGTCATTTTTAGTCAAATTTCTGCTCTTTTTCAGAAAAAGTGGACAATTTTTTTTTTCACATCAGATTATTATTTACTAATATACCAATCAGTTTTTGCGAAAAAAACACAAAATAACAAATTCGAAAAATCGACCAAAACATGCCTTTTTGAAAATGACGTCACTGTTACGTCATCATAGCGGCCATCTTGATTTTTTTTTTACATTTTCTGGAAGAGATTGACCTAATGGTATAGTGTGGTAAGTTTCACCTCCCTAGCTCAAGGGTTAAAGGATATTTTTGGGGAGATGAAGTGACCCCCTCTCCCCCACTTCCTCCAGGTCTGGACAGGTCCCCAGGTCTAACTGGACTCCGGAAAGCTCTATTTAGGACAATGGACGCCTTTCGTTGCGCATCAGCGAGCATAGCCTTACAGCAGTTGGTCAAGTAAAATTTTATCATCACGCCGTACATCATGCAGTCATGCCGTACGATCCAAGAGGCTTCACTGATGGAAATAAAACGTCAGAAAACAGACCAGAAATTCACTTCCACACATCCCTAAGTCCCACTGTCATAATGTTTGGTCCATCCGGGTTCGTGATACACCAAAAATAGCAGCCAGAAACACTCACTTGCATACCAAATACAGCAGAGTAAATCCCAGTCAAGAAATGTAAACATCTCCACCATATTGGTACAAGGGCTTTACGAAAATTATATCCACCCCCTCACCTAAGGACGAGTTTCCCCACAAATAGTTCAGTTGAAATTCTGTTCTATTCATTTTTGGTACTTTATAATGTGAAATTCATAGATGTTGATGGAAATATAAAGTTCTATGTATTCTGATTCAAAAATACAAAATTTCAGGGGTAATTCCGGACCATTCAATATGAGGGTGTGTATAATTTTTGGACAAGTCCACCAATATTGTGGAGATGTTTACATTTCTTGATTGAGATTTTCTCGGCTGTATTAGTTACGCAAGTAGGTGTCTCTGGCTGTAATTTTTCGTGCATCACGAACCCGGATGGACCAAACATTTTGACAGCGGGACTTAGAAATGTGTGGATATGAATTTCTGGTCTGTTTTCTGACGTTTTATTTTCGTCAGTGAAGCGCCTTGGATCGTACGGCATGACTCTGACAATAAAACCAGAGTCATGTTACTTGACTCCACGGCAGTATGCAATTTCCAGCATATACAGCACTGGTCTGTGTGACGGACTTGTCCCAGTGACCCCGGAGCACTAATTCGGCCCCTAATCAATTACAACCCATATTTACGCCTATTTTTCATGCCTGTTTCATGACAAGATCGCATGTATTACAAATAAGTCTCAAACAAAACATAAAATACACCTACCGTCTCCACTCGTCAGAATGAGGTAGAAAAGGGTACAAATGCCGGAGAGCAATAATAAGTTAGTAATCCGTCTCCGCACAGCGATCTTCATCTCTCGTACCGTGTAGACTGCAGCGAAGGGACCATATCACCACAAGAGATAGCCTGAAGATAATACGATGTTTTTAATTACAATCCTTCCTTAGAGAGAAATCAGGGGCGTAGCCAGAAGAGAGGTCGGCACATGACAACGATTCGTAATGATAGAATTTCAATATTTCTGAAATGTATCCCCACCCCCTTCAGAAAATCTTCATCACCCTCGAAAAAGATACAAAGAAACAACTCAGGGCAACCGAGCCTGAAGTTTTTCAATTACAGAAATAAGCACCGAAACGGCCGGTACGCCAAGCTGCAAATGGATATTCAGCCACGTTGTACCGTGTGAATAAATTCCGATATAATGAATAGTAATTTAAATAAGTGCAGGCATATATTTAACACGAGGGCGAATTAAGTAAAAGTAATAATAATGTTGGGAGTTGTACACCAACATACAGGACAGTACCGTATGGTATTGTTTATCGTTTCTTTCTGGAAAGTCTAAAGCGAAGTTTATTTACTGCATAAGGTATTTGAAACGGATTCAGGCGATATAGTGACGAGAAAGCATCTTACCTGAACCTCGTTATCAAAAGTATTATTAAAATATATATAATATCATGATCACCGATAATACATAAGAATCAGATTTACTAAAGAAGAGTAGATTGTATAAAATCATCAGATTATTGTACATCTATAGGATACATTCCAATAAAAGTAGTACAGTGGTGATCTTGACCAGCTTCCCTTATCTCTTAACATGGGGATCTATTTTTTTATTTTTTTTTGCACCGCAATTTATGTGACCTTGACCTCGTTGACATAGGGTCAGGAAACAGTACATTACCGTAGATGTTAGGCGTGGGATATCGTAGCTTATAGGCGATATCTCCCAAACTTCGTGTTGGAGGCATGGGACCTTCCCTAGCGGATACCAAATAAAACATTTCTGAAAGCCCAGAAGGTCTTCGTCTTTCACACCTACAACGAGACCAAGGCTTCCGTTGTGGAAAGGTTCAGCAGGACATTCAAAGGCCGCATGTATAAATATTTCACCTATAAGAATTCAAGGCGGTACATCGATGTTCTCCCGAAACTTGTGAGTGGTTACAATCGAGCCTATCACCGGAGTATAGAGAGAGCCCCCATTACCGTGACCCAACGCAATGAAGCCCAAGTCCGGCGTGTCTTGTACCCCATACAATCGCAACGAGCGCCGAAGGAGATGTTCAAGGTCGGGGACCCTGTACGGATCAGTAAAGTCAAGGGCAAGTTCGAGAAAAGTTACTTGCCAAACTGGAGCGACAAGCACTTCCTGATTCAACGGCGCCTACCCCGACAGCGGCGAGTCTATGAAATGGAAGATCTTCAAGGGGAACCGTTGCTAGGGACGTTTTACGAGCTGGAATTACAACCTGTCGTAAAAACAAAGCAAGACTACTATACGGTGGAACGCATCGTAAAACCGAACGTCGACGTGGCATCCAATTTTATTTCGTCAAATGGCAAGGCTGACCCAGTTCCTTCAATTCATGGGTGGCGGCCAACCAGGTGAAACGACTATAAAGCCAGACACCACCGCCATCATCCTTCATTCCACGTTCGACCATGAACACAGTGCAACCGTCTCTGAACACAGCGTCGCCCAAAAGGCGCAAAGCACAAGTGGGCTTTGTAGTGATATTGCTAACCCTGTTGAGTGTGTTGTACGGAGGTGTGTTTTACGACGTAGCCTATCTCAGCACTCTACTTAACCAACCTAGAACTCCAGCTGTGAGTGGCAGTCAAACCAGTCTATAGACCTTCTCTACACCAGTCAAACCCGTGATCGAAACGAGCCCAGTCATCACATCACACCACGTGTACAAGCCACATCGAGCTCTACACCAAATATTGCATTGCCCACTACGTCTGAAAACCTACCGGATTTCATCACTCGTTGTGAAGGCCCATTGACAACGGCGACCGACGTTGTTGTACCCACCGCCCCAGTTCACGCGTACCAAATTTACAAGAGCGGGTTACCAAGACAGCGGATACTCCTTTAACCATGGACCCCGGTGGCAGCACCCCTTCACTTGCGTCATCGCAGGACCGACGGGCTCCGGCAAGACGCACTTCGTCAGGAAGCTCCTTCAACACGCCGACAGCATGGTTACCCCACCCAT
>JAVTVY010054583.1:0-30901 GCA_036873755.1 Hanleya hanleyi | reverse complement strand
ATTAAGATGGGCACAGCCCAAGTCCGAATCACCAGTGATTTTCATCAAAAAATCACCAGAAATTTTCATCAAAAGTAGGTCAGCTCAGAACTTGCTTGTAACAGTCCCCTTATGCACCATCATGCAAAAAATCAAGGTTCTAATGTCAACGGTTCTCCTTATTTTGCCGGGGAAAGGATTCGGATGGACTCACTCACTCACTGATTTACTACCCGACAGTTTGCAGATGGTAGCCTACTTCGTAGGAATATGAACAGAAGATCGTTTCCGCATGAGAAGCAGTTAACAGGCCGCAATTAAATACAAAACGCTAGACACTCATTAAATATTCAGCCGTCGTCTATTAAAGAATTTCCACGTCTGTATTTCGTAAAACAGCATTAATACCTCATTTAAAAAAACAATCATAGTATACAAAAACATAGGCTAGTTTCCTGCAAGAGAGAAACGGTCAATCTGTTTCAATGATGCCGGCAAGACATCATTATGTTCCAAAATAGCAAATCGTTTTGGCTGTGGCTTACATCCATATGTTTTTTGTTATATAGAGAATGATGTTTCTCAGTCAAGCTTTTAGTGCGTCTGTTCATACGAAGACCATGAGTTGTTCATATAAACATCATGAGGATCTTGAAATACACGGGCTCATATGATTATGGCAAAACTGTATGATATTCCTACGGGTTGCTCGCTCCCATACCACTCTATATCTATATTCCACATATAAATTTATAACCTCTATGAAAAGATAATCCGACTATTGCATGCTCAGCTATACCTGAAATTTTCAGCTTGTACTGCGGTCAAATTTATGACCTATTTGTTTTTCATTATCAGACAATTTTCAAAACTGGCGATAGTGGGGGATGTTCAAGTCGAGTTGTGTCGTGCCCGGATGCTCCAATTATCTGAATGTCTTACAATCTTCAAATTTCCCATGTCTGTAGAGTTGACAATATGTTGCTCTCGATCGCGGATTATTTTGTATTTACATTTGGTGCAGCACACCATCGGTATTTGATTGATAACGGTGGAAAGATCTTTAGTACTCTCGAGGGAGTCAATTGCGTGCCTGTAACGAAAAGCCAGGACATTTATTACATTGTACTACGATCATTCTAAACCAAATATGCCGTTGACCGAACGAATGAACTATACACCCATCTTCCAAAAACATTAATCCATTGAGATTGTCATCAAAATTGTGAAAATAATATATGATAAATTAGTTTGAGATACGCGGTGGTCTCCTCTATCATGTGTCTAGGCCCAAATGGGAAGTATGGGAATTAGCTTAGTGGCATGTCAGGTTTGTAATGCCCATTGGGAGCACGATCATATTGAAGAACGCTTATCGCTTGATTCATTCGATTGTTGCTTGGCTCGAATGATCATACACGATTTGGAGAGTGACTGCGCAAACTGTACTACTTGCTGTAGAAATGACATTTTACAGACTGATGTGAGGTGGTGCTGGTGTTAGCCTGACATCTCATTTAGATTGAGAATGAAAATTACATCATTGGTTTGATTCGTCCTTCGTTAATTCTTAACGGTTTGGAAAAAAATTAAGGAATTTTCGAAAACCGACTTCGAGCATATAAGATTTATTTCGTGTCGATAAACTGAAAATAGTAAAACAAGCAATAACGTCCGAAACAACACAATACGACTTGAATACACATTTAGTAGCCAGTCGTCAGAAGGCCTACAAAAGCATGAATTCATAACACAACCGAACACAAGCTTCTGTTACGTGCAAGAGAGAAGCGATCAACAGATGTCGATGAAGCCGATCATTTGACAGCATGATGTTTCAACTGTCTGATTCGTACCACTGATAAATAATTTTGTATATAAATGGAATTTTGAATCTTTTTCAAGCGTCCTTTTATTTCAACCTCACTTTGATTATGAAAGTTCATATGAATACCGTGTCGATCATGACTGAACAACTGTGGTCAATTGTTGTACTTGATAATCCACAGTACTCCCTCAAAGCCACAGACAACTCAATCCTCATGAACTAGATACAAATGAACAGGTCACACTCAAACCTGGAACGGATACATTATTCCCCTGTAAACGATTCGTAATTTCATTTGAACGAGAGAATACTTCTCAGTCTCACGAAATTGGCGCCATGAATAACTTGTTGGCGTCATTGGGAACGGTTGACCCTTCTCTTCTGCAAGTAAGTCCGTGTTTATGCTTGTGTGTATATCATTATACGAAGAATTATCTTTGCTCAGGTTGTAAGAGAAACGGGATTCCAAGACGTTCTTAAAAGTCCAAATCCAGGCGAATCAAAGCCACAGCTGTGCCTGTTTATACGAACTTGTTGATATGTTGATGTTTAGTCCGCATTGAATATTTAATGTGTACAGCCACATGGGACGAGTCATCTGAAATTAGCTACAACGATTCGTACAGAGTAAAAATGTACCACTAGAGCGAACATCCTCAACATCACGACTGTAGCTTGGTCATCATCGCTTCATCATTGTCGGAAACTTCGACTCATCAGAACGAATTAAGCTGAGTTTGAACCAATGTTGGTTAGAGCTAAAATTTGGAAAACCTCTCCCTTTCCTTACACTGAAGCAAGCAAATGTAATGTTTCAATTATTATTCAACTATTTCCTAATGTGAAATATATTCCGGTCGAAATATGTAGATGAAAATACTTATTATTCGATCAGAGGTATATGCCTATAGAAAGACTTAATTCATATGACAGTCAGCAAGATTATTTAACTTTAATAAACCGAAGTGAACGGATCCAATTCCAGTTGTACATGATGGTAATGGGAGTATAATGACTATAATGAACATACAATTTGACTTGACATATGTAGACATGACATCTCTATAATTAAATGCAACCTGACAAGGGTGGTGGAAAAAGACGCTGGAGTACTGACAAGAAGTCAAGTTAACCCACGGGCAAAATACTGACGGCAAATTTAAAAAAAAACAACTCACAAAAACGAAAACTGATCCCTCTGATGACTTGTATCTCATCCACGCTTTTATTGCAGATGTTCATCTGGACATCTTGAATGACATGACCACACAACGCCTAGCACCAGCTTGAGCGGTCCTAGCACCAGCTTGAGCGGTCCTAGCACCAGCTTGAGCGGTCCTAGCACCAGCTTGAGCGGTCCTAGCACCAGCTTGAGCGGTCCTAGCACCAGCTTGAGCGGTCCTAGCACCAGCTTGAGCGGTCCTAGCACCAGCTTGAGCGGTCCTAGCACCAGCTTGAGCGGTGTTAGATATAAATATTTAAGAACGATTATGTAATAGCCCTATCCAGTAATCTGATGGAGAATGATGAAATATGTGACCGTTAGATAGAAGAAAAGGCCAAAAAAATGGAGCATTAATAGAACAGTTCTTATTCAGAACACATATCTTTGAGACCCGATGGAGATCAAGCGTTTCATTCCCCACCATGTTCATCAGTCACAAAACTACAACGGAAATGATTTGTACAGAGGGCAAGCCGCGGGAACGAAACGCTTGTGTTTTACTCTACCAGAAACATTGACGTCAGCTGCCCGTTGCCACGAAATATGCAACAATGTCCATGCACAGACGTCCAGAACAGGTATCCACTGAGGAGATTCCATTTCATTGTGGGGGATGATTGCCGTCTGCTGCTAACATTGTAAATAAAGAAACACTGCTTATGGCCTAATATTCATTACAAACCTCCACTATGTGTTAATTTTCGTAGTTTTGGTGTGTATACTGCCGACCTGTCATGATAATTGATCCACCTCCGTAAAACAAGTAGTCTCATCCATCACTGAAATAAGATTTTCCGATATAATACTATGTAAAACCTATACGGGTTAACATGCTGGGATCGTTCATCCCACACACGTATGTGGTATGGGCGAGTGAGACGTAGGCTGACCGGTCATGACACTCGACACCAGCTGCAAGCATGATGCGCTCCAGCAACGTTTCTCTCAAAGTGTCTTTTCACGGGGCGATGTAGGCCCGCAGGGACTAATGGTCCTGTCTTGTAGTCAGAAAAAATTCAGCACCAGCTCTGTGTCTTGCTAACACAGCAAAAGATAGAGTTCTTACACGACAAGAAAGAGGTCTGAAACTTCCTTCTTTAGAATGTCCAGGTTTCTGTGTTTTTAATGTCCGCGTATAGTTGCAGGTCTGATATGTTTAAGTTAAATTTCCATTTATCTAATTTTATGCGTGTTTTTGTTCATTTTCCAGTGGCACTACTTTCGTGCTCAAAATATGTCGTCTGCTAAACCACAGATTTTGAGAGGCGCATGTTGAGTGATTTTGTGGGACTAACTCATTCTCATTAGAAAGCGTGTTTGGGCAGTAATTTAGTATTAAATAATACCAGTATAAGTGTAATTCATTGTAGAAAACAATGGGATATTTCACTTTGCCTGTATTCATTTACATTTTCATGAAATATGTGTGTTGAGTTACAGTTTGGAATTTTCGCCATTTAAGCTTACCCCTCAAGACCCTCTGCATTATCTTTTTATAGTAAGTTTTTAAAATCCAGTGGTGGTCAAATCATTTACGTAATAATTTCCCTGTGTTCAGAAATGTTTTCTTTGCATTCTGTTTCTGAAATATTCATGGAATGTTGCAAGCATTTCCCCCTGATCTACAGAAAGAGCTCTGCATATCACAGACAGGCTGTGTTTGAAGCTGTAAGGTGACAGGGGAGATAACCAAATAGAATATACTAGGGGTTTACTGACAGGAGGAGGTACATGAAACAATATGATGCCATGAGAGGATGCATCCCAGCATAGCTCCAGTCCATCTAACCATGAGGATTTTACATTGTATCGCAATAGTCATTTTTACCCCTCGGCCAATTTTGGCCATGGGGTATTGTCGTCTTGTACGTCCGTCTGTTCGTACGTCCGTACGTCAGTACGTGAGCGAGATAGACGGAAAACGGTTACACTGAAGAATTCCAAATTTGGTATGCTTATTTACCTAGTCAAGGACCAGAAGCCTATTGAATTGGGACCTGTTTGGGTGGAAACCTTGGCGGCCATCTTTAATTGTATGCAAAATGGATAATGATCCATATCTCGGAAATCATTCAACTGTTCAATACGAAAGTTGGTATATATCATCGATACATCAAGCAACTTTCAATGAATTACCAAACCGGCTTTTCTGATTAGCTGGAAATCCTGGAGGCCATCTTTAATTTATGCAAAATCGATAATGATACATATCTCTGTTACCATTCAATTGTTTTATATGAAAGTTGGTATACATCATCAATGCATACATATACTTTAAATCGGGACCTGATTGACTGAAAACCTTGGCGGCCATCTTTAATTTATGCAAAAACTTTAATGATATATATATCTCTGATATCATTTAAGTGTTCTATACTAAACTTGGTATACAGCATCGATGTATCAAGAGACTTGCAATGAATAACCACATCAGTTCCTCTGAGTGGGGAGAAGGATGGGCGGCCATCTTTAACTTATGCAAAATCATTAATGATCTCGTTCTCTGATACCATTCAAGTACTCGATGTAAAATTTGGTATACATCATTGATGCATCAAGAGACTTACGACAAATGACAGTTCTGGTTTCTCTGATTGGGCGGAAACCTTGGTGGCCATCTTTAATTTATGCAAAATCTTTAATGATGTATATCTCTGATACCATTTCAGTGTTCTATACGAGACTTGGTATACAGCATCAATGTATCAAGTGACTTTCAATTAATAACCACATCAGTTCCTCTGAGTGGCGGGAAGGATGAGCGGCCATCTTTAATTTATGTGAAATCATTAATGATCTCTATCTCTGATACCGTTTAAATGCTCGATGTAAAATTTGGTATACATCATTGATGCATCAAGAAACTTATGTAATGAATACCGGTTTCTCTGATTGGACGGAAACCTTTGGGTCATTCCTAATTGCAAAATTTTTGATAATCTGTATATTTGTGACTTGACTGCTTGGTGTTCCTGACATCTTGGTTCAAATTGAATACATTATGAATGTACCCAGAGCCGAGAGGTTTTCAGATGCGCAGCTTCGTATTGTTATTTACTGCTGAAGGATATGCTTTCGATTATCTGAAAAAAGTGATTTTTTTTACAAATATTGGTAACATGCAGTGAAGACATTATTTTATCATTTCATCAGGTTGGTTTCATAATAAATGTCTGTCCCAGCGGGTTTTTAAAAAATATATATATGTGTACAATTACACTAATGCACTAGCGATCCTTGTTGAGAGAAATGTGTGAGACTACAAGTATGGCTCTTCGCCATGAGATGGAATATCAAAGAGTTAGTGGAATTATTCCAACAGCCTATTTTACATTTAAATAGCCCCGTGTCAGTGTCTAAGGCTCTAGTTTTACTAAAATACTGATTATTGAAATACTCTCGAAACTGAAAATACATCCTATCCTCGCCTGGGGGCCAGGTTCGGATGTACTTTCCTTCCCTCGAGTGGGAATTTTCATTCCATGATCAAGTTATATGCGGTCCTCTTAATGACGGCGTCTTGACAACTGCTTTTATGACCTTTATTGACTCACGGGGGAATAAGTTGCTATTTTCCACTCAAATTTTGTTATTTGTCTCTAACTGTTGATAAGTGTGTTAACGGTGTCCGTAAATTAGTATTTCATGGGTTGTCCGTGTGGGAAAGTTTATCATTTGAATGTTCAGCGTGAGATTGCATATTCAAATTATTCTCCCATTGGCACGAAATTTCGCTTTATGTGTAAATTCATGTACTTATTTCAAGTAGTAGCTCGATATCTTACTGTTATCTAATAGGTATTAACTGTACGAATCTCGCTGTAAAATATCTACTGTGAAACTGTCTCACTTTTGAATATGATTTATTTAAGTAGTACTTCAATATCAAACTATTACTTAATATGGTTCACCAGCAACTGTTTTGCAACCCAAAGGTATCGATAACCTTTGCATGACTTGCAGATGGATCAAGAGAAATTTCCCGCCGACTAATAATACAAATCATGCGAACTGTACATGCCTCATTTGTTGTGATACCGATCCAAATCGACACACTGTTGACAGCGGGTCTCTTTCTATTATATGACGACGACTGGCTACTGAATGTCGGACCTGATGCTATCATAGATACCAGGGAAGGATTACTCGATAACTCTATCAACCTTCTTTAATTTCTATACATGTGGAATCCTCTAGATTTTCAAATCTGTCGTAAACTGTTACCTTTTCAAGACTGAAAATATATCAGCAGATGCATTTTTATTTGTTGAGGATCCTATAAGGTCTCATATATGGAAAGAGTAAAGCTTTCCTTGAACAATAGGCCAGTGATAAGAGGATGAATGCAATCAAATCGCCTGGAAATAACGGGACTAGCGTTAACCGTATTTCGCGGCTTCGTCAGAGCTACCGCGACCAGTCGACCCGGACTTAGCGGAATGGCTATTTGGCGGAATCCTAACAAGTCCTAATTAGATGACTGAAAGTGTTAGGTGTCAGATATTGGAATATATGGCTGTTCCTGAGACATTAGCACTAAGCGAATCACCGGCAGGTTCCATGTCATCTCCACTGCTGTCAGCCGGACCGACTGGTTTTCGTCCCCGCCCAGAATTATACGTTATTCCAACCACATATATCAGAATAATTCGCCTGTATGTCAATAGCTGTATGCTAATAAACACTGGCTTTCTCCTGAATTTCTTTCCTCGAAGACTCAGCCTAGTGTGCCCTGAAAGCTGGTCAGTCCGCCGAAGCTGAGTCGATACAGATATATTTCCAACTTAATTTGATTTATACTGATTTGAATCCCTCTCTGCAGACAAACCGCCATATCTGGCATTCATACGGCAGACTTTGTTTAACTTGACCTCGTCGAATCGATAATATTGACGAGCGACGTCCATAGATACCCGAATTGGTGAGATATGTAAGAGGTACAAAACTGGAGACGTCTGGAGACTAAATACATGCGTCTACACCGTCCTTAAATATTCAGCCGCCAAAATTTTTTCGCGTCCATAATCCAAAGACCCATTCCATATATATATAACAGCATTTGTTGTTATCAACCATATGACTTCACAACCAATCATATGACTCCACAGGAAAGCCAACCTCGACACCTCACATTCAGTCTAGAATACGGAGAATTCAGGGACGTAGCCTTGGTATCTCAGGTGCGATTTTATTGCAGATGTTCATGTGGAAACTATGAAATACCTAGTTCTTTCTGAACAAATGGATGATAACTGTCAGCTCCAAGTGGTGTACGAAAGGCAGCATTGTGTTCTTGTCTACGGTACATCCCAAAGGCGAAATAAATTCCGATTAAGTGAGAAATCAAGTTCTCAAGTTTAACTGCTGTTTTCATCGTGAAATTGATTAACAAACGACACAAATAGACCTAAATCCATGTATGATCCACAGTTTAGCTGATGGAATAACTCTCCATTTGAGAGACCACATAAACTCGTCCACTGAAATTGGCACGGTGCCAACCGAGATCGGAGCATCGTTCCAGTATCAGTGGACGAGGGGAGAAAGGTTGTCAAAGTTTAAAATATGTTCCAAACCTTTCATTATAATCTTTGTTGATAATCAATTTGAGTAGTGTAATAGAATAGAAATAATGTTTTCATAGGCGTGCTCAATGATTATTTTATGCACAGTTACTGTGGGAAAGTTTATAAATATATATAAACTTTCCCACACTAACCGTGCGTAAAATAACCATTGAGTACGCCTATGAAACATTATTTCTTAAACATTATATCACTATATTGGAAGTTTGACTATTTGAATATATTTTGTAAATGGGCACACTCATGCCATTATTTCAGGAGACAATTTAGCTATTGAAATTGAAAATGAAAGGCGTGCAATCCTCCTTAAACCTTCTTCAACTTTTCTGAAAAATTCCATAAAATGTATGAAAATGTGTCAAATTCGACCCACAACCTAGAGTAAACGTACGAAATGATTTTTACAATGCATGTTAAAGTGTTTCCCAAGGCGAAAACACAGGGGTCGACCTATTCGTTTTTTGTAAAATTTTATCGCCATAAAGAAATCAACATTTTCGCTCCACGAAAAGGTGCGGATTTGGGCCTGCCAGATATTCATTTCCGGGCACGATCAACTCTGTAGTGGCGCGTAAGTGCGATCAATAAGCAATTGTTATATCCTCGTTTGGAGGAATGATTACGTCCAGCAGGATGATACTATAGATATCAGTTGGTAGAAAAGCAGGAAGAATTACCATGCTGTCAAAAACGTGCGACCTTCCTTATTATGAAATTAGGGAGGGCCACTTTGTGCGAAACCGTGGCAAGTAAGGAGTGCACCCTTAAAAGCTACGATGTTTTCTCAGAATTTATGTTCTCAAGGCTATGCCAATCTGGGGGCGTTCGTGAGTTTTTCGGTATGCGACACTCGCTTGTAGTATGCCGTTTTATGGTATATCCCATCAATCACTTTCCCCCTACCCCATCTTTGCTTTTGCGACTTTTGCACAAGAATCAGGAGTTTAGGTGGTCAATAAGAATATCAAAGCATTTCGCTTCGACCGTGACAATCAAACTCATGTACAAAGATCGTGAGTGTTTACCAGCTTTCGAATGAGGCATGCGGAGCAAAATAAATGCAAATATAGCTGAAACTCGAGTCAGATTGTCAATAATTTTGCATTCCGACTTTTCCAAAAGACGGGGAGTGGGAGTACAAAATTCTAGATAAAAAGAGACAAAACCAGAGTAATGCGCTCTCGTTCTCTTTAGTTCAGTGTGTCGGTGTGATCCGTATTGAAAATTAATCATTTTGACATTTACGTGACAATAATGGGACATACAGGTCACTAATCGTAACATATACGCCAATCCAAGGGGAGGAAATTCTGTATAGGTCTAAACGGCATATATGCAAGGCCAATAATATCATACCATGTAGTATGCATAAAATTGAACCATTTCTGACTAAGATAAATGAAGTTTACGATCCTGGTCCTTATAAAGTTAATTCAAGGCCTAAGTAAACGCTTTTAACGAGTGTAGTGTAGGAGAACATATGCACTATTTGGCCTACTGGTGTATTATAACCGCGCAATGGAGACTACATTAAGGGTGCGCTCCACACCTAAATAATGTACGGCTAAAAGCAGGCAAGGGTTCTGGTCTTCGGCCATAAATATATGTAAAATCTTTAACAAAAACCCTGTAAAAGTACTATATTTTCTACATGGGCACACTCATGCCATTATTTCAGGAGACAATTTAGCTATTGAAGTTGGAAATGAAAGGCGTGCAATCCTCCTTAAATCTTCTTCAACTTTTCTGAAAAATTCCATAAAATGTACTTAAATTCGACCCACAACCTAGAGAAAACGTACGAAATGATTTTCCTTTTATGCATGTTAGTGTTTCCCGTCCAACGGACAATTTAAAATAGCGAAAACAACAGGGGGTTGACCTACTCGTTTTTTGTAAAATTTTATCGCCATAAAGAAATCAACATTTTCCCTCCCCGAAAAAGTGCGGATTTTGGCCGATCAACTCTGTAGTGGCGGGTAGGTGCGATCAACAAGCAATTGTTATATCCTCGTTTGGAGAAATTGTTACGTCCAGGATGATACTATAGATATCAGTTAGTAGAAAGGAAGGAAGAATTACCATGCTGTCAAAAACGGGCGACCTTCCTTATTATGAAATTAGGGAGGGGCCACTTTGCGCGAAACCGTGGCAAGTGTGGAGTGCACCCTAAGCGAGAAAAAGTTGAACCTACAGTACTCGCTGATTGGCTGGACTTCACCATGAACAAAGTCGTTGGAACATTCTACAAATCTCCGGAAAAAAATTCTTCATAGTCCCAGCAGACAAAGCTCCAAATAATATAATATTCATATGTAAATATTACTATTACCAGGAGCTGGTTAAGGAATTGAGTATGAACATATCATAATCAAATACGTCTACTGACTCCCAAACTGCAATTACTCTGGAAGATTTATTTAATAATCAAAGAGGAAGAGGTATTTGTCTTCCAACCAATCAAAACGACATACCAAAAGTATGCTGGACTCCCAAAATGCATAAATCACCATACAAAGTTAGATTCATAGCTGGTTCTAGAAGCTGCACCACCAAGCTTCTTTCAACGCTGTATGTGGATATTGAAAAACTCAAAATGTCTTGATGCTAAAGGTCACATACCGTACAGACATGTATCCACATGGGATTTCTCCACTCTCTATACTACAATCCCTCATCAGGACCTTATTGACCTTCTAAGCTATACCAGTGTTTGTGTTCAAGAAAACTGATCGCAGATATATTAATGTTAGAAGCCATGAAGCATTCTTCATCTCTGCTACATACAAGGAATATCATTCATGGGATGCTTCTTTGTTTATAGAGGTGCTTGAATTTCTCATTAAAAATATCTATGTGAAATTTGGCAACACAATATATCCACAGCATATAGGTATTCCAATGAGTACTAACTGTGCACCCCTGCTGACCTATATCTGCTCTCTGATGAATATGACTATATGAAGGTGCATTTTAAGAAAACGATCAATTCAAAGCCGTGGTTCCTTCTCATTCACCAAACCCTATATAGACGATCTTCTCACTGTGGATAATCGCTATATAAATGGCACAGTAAAGGATGTATATCCACCTTCACTGGGTTTGACGGAAACTACAGATAGCCCTACCGGCACATCATATTTTCTGTAAAAATGAAGCGGGCCTTCTCTCTCGTCGAATTTATGACAAAAAAGATGATTACAATTTCGGAAAAATCCCTTTCAGTAGCATTTGCTAGAGCCCGTGTTAAATGCGACGATTTTCATCTACATCACAACACATTATTGCAAAAACTTATAAAACAGGTCTATACCACCTAGCGCCTCCACTCAACACCTGGCGCCTCCACTCAAATTTCTCAAATTTGGCGATACATATCGCATGCTGATAGCAAAATACGAGCGAAGCGTGCAAGATCTATGGCGTTACGTTTGTAATTCCGCTTAATCCGGGTTTAGGATCCATATGAACCCATATACTTCAAGATCCTCATGGTGCTCATATGAACATGCACAATCAAAGCGTGACTGAGATACATCATTCTCTAGATGACGAATTTACAACGAATATCATATGGATTAAGAATACTGATCAGCGATACGGACTTGAAATTTTGGAACATCATGATGTCTTGCCGGCATCACTGAAAACTGTTGACCGCTTCTCTCTTGCAGGAAAATGTTTATGTATTCTATGATTGCCATTTTGAATTTGGTGGTAATGCTGTTCTTTTGAATATGGTAAATGTCTTTGGATTATGGACGCGTATATTCTTTAATGGACGACGGCTGAATTATGAATGACGGACCAGACGCTTGTAATTTGAAATTACAACACATATAAGGGAAGTGGGAAGAGGTGCCGACATACTGAGTCACACGACTTCACAATATAGTCGTCTGGTTAACCTATTCTAAAGCACACACCAAGAATCTAACGATTCGTGATATGTGTTGTATCTCAGGTACGCTTTTATTGTACCTGTTCATGTGGCAACTTGGATGACATGACCACACGGCCCCTAGCACCGGCATAAGCAGTATTAGAAGATACAAATCTAGAGAGCTAAGATGGAAATGCTTTGGCACCTCGTATATTGGTAATTGGTGAGCTGTGTTCCTGTGACAACTCGCACACTGGGGGTTGGTGAGCTGTATCGTCGTCAGATGAAAATGACAGCATTTAACACAAAAGACTAGTCTGTAAGGCTTCATTTAGTCATATTCCTAAAAGAACAGATAAAGGTCAACCAAAAGATAAAAAAATGTTTTAATAGTACCCATTGGAAAACCTATATGCTGTTGATATATTGTGTTGCCAAATTTCACATAGATATTGTTAATGTGAAATTCAAGCAACTTTATAAACAAAGAAATATCCCATGAATGATATCCCTGGTATGTACTATGAATTCTGATATTAACCCTACCAGGCCTGGGGACCATTCCCCCCGTCCCAAACTTTCTCGCCTATCTCCGAAACTACCGATGAAAGTTGACTCTGCGACTTGTTAGTTTATCATATTGGGATCGTTTTGAGCCTATTTGCATAACCTCGAGTAGAAAATCATGTATAAATTCAAGATGACCGACGTGTGGGGTGTGGGGTTTCTTCAAAATTCCTGCTTTTCTTCGAGGAAAATTGGGCAAAATCTATTTTATTTCACATCAGACAATTCTTTACTAATTTATCATGTAGTTGTGCAAAGAAAACATATAAATACAAAATTCGAAAAGTCTGACCAAAATATCGAGCAAAACATGCCTGTTTTTGAAGATGTCACTGTGATGTCATCAAAGCGGCCATTTTGGATTTTCTTTTACATTTTCTGGTAGAGCATGCCCCATGGGTATAGTGTGGTAAGTTTCAGCTCCATAGCTCAAGGCGTACGAACAAGTTTTAGGGGGACCAAAATGGCTTGGACAGGTTCCAAAAAGCTCGCGCCAGATAGGGTTAATATATTGGAGATCAGTTTTCTTGAACACAGATACTATCAATGAACTCAATAAGGTCCTGATGAGGGATTGTAGTATAGGGAGATTTTGACTTTTTCACATACATTAAACGCTAGAGTTTTTAGAAATGGTGGCACAATACCTATTCCAAAATGCTTCTACCCTCCCGAAGGGCCCTCATCCACAGGGATAAAAGAAGCTTGGTGGTGCAGCTTCTATAATCAGCTTTGAATCTAACTGTGTATGGCGATTTTTCATTATGGGAGTCCTGTATGCTTTTGGTGTATCGTTATGAGTGGTTGAAAGACAATACTCTTTCCCCGAGAAAAGTTTTATGGTTGTTAGATAAATCTTCAAGAGTAAATGCAATTTGAGAGTAAATGCAATTTGAGAGTATACGTATTGATGATGGCCTGCTTATACTCAATTCTGTAACCAACCCCTGGTAATACTAATACTTACATATTAATGTTATGTTATTTGAAGATTCGTCTGCTGGGAATTTACTCTGGAGATAAAAGCTCTTTTATGATTATGTCTTCGCATGAGAAACTTTTCACCTCAGCTCTGCAACGAAGAAACTACGAGAGCTGAAACTTTCTCACTTTTGCGAGAATCTTTCTGGCTTCATAATGAGGCTATTTGCATAATTTCTAGGTTCAAAGGCTCATGGGTAAATTCAAAATGGAATGGGCAAGAAATTTGTATTGCGAATAAAACAATAGAAAAAATTAAAAAGTCGTAAAATCGGTTAAAAAATTGGCGAAAATGGTTTTGCGAGGAGATGATGCCGTCTTGGATTTCTTACTGATACAGCTTGCCCCAAATATATAGTGTCCAGAGTTCCAGCCCCCTACCCCAAGGGACAAAGAACATAAATGCAACATTTATGGGGGTACAACATTCGAATGCTTCAAGCCTGATAGGGTCAACGCTCAGAAAATGTCAAAATTGTGTCAGTCAGTCAGTTAGTCCGTTTGTCAAGCAGGAATAAGGGCATGCAATTAATGTTGTTAATTTTACCAGTATTATCCAAAAGATTGCAGCAACGTACATCGTGCGACATGAGTAATAAGACGAATTACTTTTTTTGCAGGAAACAAGCCTATGTTTATGTATACTATGATTGACTTTTTGAGTTTGGTGCTAATACTGTTATATGGAATATGGAATAGGTCTTTGAATTATGGACGCGGATATTCTCTAATGGACGACGGCTGAATTATGAATGACGGACCAGACGCTTGTTATTTCACATTTCAGTCGAAGAAATAATGTTTGAGCGGCATTGATGGACATTTTGGCCTTCTAGACTCGGGCATTGTGATTGTGTCCTTGAATGTACGAGGTCACCAGAAACTGACTCTGTCATATAAACGTATCCACCAGGGATTTTTGTACTCTCCATACAACAATTCCTCGCCGGGGCCTAGTTGACCACTTGAGTTCAATAATTGTATCTTTTTTCCAAGAAAACGAATCATCGATATATTAATGATAGAAATCAACAGGCTTTCGTCTGTGCTACGACATATAAGAATATCCTTGCTTATGGAGTTGCTGGAATTTGTCATTAATAAATATATCTTTGTCGAAATTCTGTATCACATTAAAGCAACCATATACATGAACAATGGTGTAGCCCTTAGTAGCAGACCTGAATCTATATACGACAATATGCATGATTTATTATATATATAACCATTTCAAAGCCTAACCCTTCTCAATGTGATTAAAACGAGATCTACAAAAACCGCACCCCGTCTTACTTGTCGCTCATCTAGATCCCCTCTTTTCCGTGTTCTGGGTACTGACCCATCACAGAGCTTCTCTACGATTTAGGGATACATGTTTGATCGTCAAGCACAGGATATAATCCCCTGGGGAAGACAGGTTGGCCTCGTGATATTATAAACAGAGAAATGTCTCCTAGGATTGATTGATCTCAATTCTATTAATGTTACTCGAATATCATCATGGTTTCCAGAGAATAAAATATTGATCTGACGAAAGAAGATAAAATATAAGAGAAGATGAGTCTTATATATACGATACACTTGCCGCCCCCTCGTTGCAAAATGAGACGGGCCAGACGCCTGACCTTGATCTATCGACAGCTAGGTTTTTGAACACGGGAACCCAAATCACCGACATGTAAGATGGGGAGCGTTTTTTAGATTTGGTTTTAATCAGATTGACTCCTTCTCCTTTGCAAACATCTCCTTGCTTTAGATAATCCGTACATATACTATATATTCAACGCGGTGAAAGATATATGCCTGCATGCCTTATCTGGATTTGACTAAAACCGCCGACAGTTCAAAATTACACCTTATAAAAAGGCCTAACTCTCATCTGGACATCCCCATGGATGGTTGAATATTCCGGAGAAAACTTCTATTTATGGTGTTTGGCAAGCCTGGTAAACATATTCGTTCTTCGCCTGTCCGAGATCGAGTGACCTTCCCGTCGTCCTTCAATACGATTTGGTTCTTAACTAGTGACGTAAGTTAATATGGCTTATAGAAGAACCGAATGTGTTAAGATTGGCCGAAATTTGTAATTTTGAAGTGAGACGTTCAACAGGGTATCGAATGTTTAGACGCCAATGTATCTGCTTAGACCATCAAAATTGGTCTAAATGTCGATGGAAAAAACCCTTATATTACTTTGAAGCATCAATCCTGAACTTTCTGAAACTAATTTGAATTTTTGAAGGAGTGTTCTTCTGCCAAAGGTGGACAGATGTCTCTGCGCTGAAAGTGTGGTCACTTGCACTGAAAATATGTTTGGCTAAAACATAGACTGTGATCCAGTCACGGCAAGAATCTACAGAAAACCATACGTTATCAGACATAAACGTTTCCAGCAAGTCCAAGACTTGTAGTTACAAGATACGCTATTCCTAATTCCAATTAGGTTCCTAACATTAAAAAGAAAACGTCAATGATGTTTTCTTACTTTTTTGTTTCATCGGAAAACAATATGGCGAGATTACACAGGCGATCACAAATTCTATCAGGGCCAAATCTGAATAAAAATTACATTCTACACCTTCATACTATGACATATGAATCGAATGTGTCTAACGGGATTTTACGTAAGAAAATTTACAACTTTAGTTAGCAGCAGGGTCCACCGAAACTATCAATTTTCACTTAATATTGTATTGGATGCAAAACGGCAAATACGTGGGGATCAAGAAAAGATATCGGGTAATTGTTTAAATTTCTGCTAAAACATTTGAAATATATTTTCGCCATAATAACGTCACATCAGAACAAAATCAGTATGTCCGAATATGATGAACTAGTCCTATTTTATCGTGTTACCAAACTATGGATCTGATACACTTTAGATTCCAGACGATGGGTGCTCAACAAATCTGAGAACTGACTCCTATAATACCCCAAAAATTGACACCATAAACCTCCTTAATGATAAGTGCCAGTACTTCGGAATAAGAGACGAAATTATTTCAGTCAAACCTTTCACACAACGCGCTCCACGCGAAACTATCCTAAGTTTGGAATTAAAAAGGTTTCTCCTATCGTGGAAATTTATGTTTTCGGTTTGAAATACGCTTTCACTGAAGAACGTATCTTTATTTTATCTGTTCCCATTATACGGAGTAAACCAATAGCCATAGAAAACAAACTCGGATTCCATTCCATAACGTTCCATAGTTAATACTGGAATACACAGTGAAAAAAGAATCTACATTGTTGCACATCGACATCTTACTCCAGAATGTCGTGGCGGTTTCATTCTTTTTCGAATAATGATTAAAATTGTAATTCGACAGTACGTTTTTCGCATTCATTACATCAGTAGATGTTTCAGTCAACTAGATCGGCAAAGATTGGAATAGTCCGCCACTTCAAAGAAAAATGTTGTTGAGTTTTGACCTGAACGTCCCTTTACAAGTGGTGAGAGTACAAGCGGCAACTTTCACACTTAATGACGAACTTACATTTTATAGGAGTACGATCCTTATGTGAATATAACCCAATCGTCCCTAATGTTTCACGACATACAGTTTATGAGAATATAAATAATTTTATGTGACACTACAGAGTACAGCTTGTTGGACAAATAACGCACAGAGCTGCCTTTGTTACTTCTCTGACGTTGAATAGACTGAGTAGAACACACGTTGGACACTATCGACTATCGCTGTTTTCCAGCTTCAAATTAGTTTTAAATAGAACGAAGATACATTGATACTCCCACACATGATCGGTTATGTAATCTCAGGGATATGGTGGAAGACGAAAAGCATTTTCTACTCTACTGTATAAATACGCTTCTAGATGTGATAGGTTCTTACAAGAAATTGGATCTCCACCAATATGTACTGGTCAAAGTGACGATTTATTTTTTGTGACAAAGTGACAACTTTTATCCTGTAAATACCCCATAACCGCAAAAGTATTGGCACATTACATTTATCATTGTTTTGAATCAGTATCAAAAGTACCAAGATAAAGTTTAGTACCAGTACTAAAAGTCATGGTCATCACCATGTACCACATTGGAGCGATATACAAGAGGTGGGAAAAATTGACGACGTCTGGCGACTAAAAATCAACCATATGACTCTACAGCATCATTCGAACGCATGGCGCGAACAAATGTAGCCACATAACGAGCGTTATCTGTGTGTATTAGGGTTTGGCCGAAATGATCACAGCCGATTGGTCCATGGAACACCATGTCGGGACTATCATCAGCATTGAACGTAGACACACCTCCAGTAGTGTTTGACGGAAATTATCGCGTGGGGGCCTCAAATTGTCCCCATCACGAAATAGAAAACATATTTTTTCCCTGTGAAACACCGCGATTTTATTCTTTTCAAATACGTTGGGAAGGTTGTAATATGATTTTTCTCAAGCAGAACAAAAGAAGCATGCACCAGGAGAGTAAGAAATAAAATAGCTAATTAACACAACTTCGGTTTGGTCTCGCGCAGAATCCCACAGACTTGCCCCTCATATTACTGACATGAAACTAACATGTCTGATGTCTAAAAAACAAATAATTTCATTGGCTCGTTTGAATGGAGCGGACATGCGACTTAATGCTTCGAGAAGCCGACATCGGGTGAAATACTCGGTGAAAGAAATCAATCTGTTAAGGGCAATTATGTAATGAAATGAAAAATTCCCATAGCTCGGTAAGATGCTCAACAGGAAAGCCTTAGTATCTCAGCCGTGCTTTTATTGCAGGCGTTCATGTGAAGACTATGAAGTATCCACACGACCCTTAGCACCGGTTTAGCGGAAATAGATACGCTAGCTCGGGAGCTGTGATGACAGATCAGCTCAAACAAATAACCCATTTGATGTTAATGAATGAGCATCGAGGACGTCTGATGAAATAAACGCCTCAACATGGGGTAAACCTCGTAAATACAAGAATACCCAGTAATGCTCGACGCGCTGAGTATGAGACTCGGTCGAGAGTAGACGTGTTCTAACAGCTCCTGGCAAATGCTAAAACAACAGGCCTGTGACTGAAACCTACTCAGACAATGTTACAATAGAACGGGCCTATACAGTAACAGTGCAACAGCCTAATTAGCCGGCAGTGCTATACAGATACGCTTACGTTAGAAAATTACACACAGTTTACTGTGAATATACACGGAGTTTACGCCATGGGAAAACCAAAGCAGACGAAAACTAAAAGCCCTAAAGGAACTGACGATTCGGATAAGAACTCGGACATGGAAGACTTGGCCAGAGAATCAATGGACAATCCACCTGTCGTGGAAAATCCTGAGGTGAGTTTTCGAAGCTTTGTGACGCAGTCATTAGCTGACCTACAACACACCATAAACAGGGTAGAAAAAAGACAGATTGACTTTCATGAAAGACTTGTGATTGTCGAACGTAAGCAGGTTGAATTCCAGAAATCACTTGAATACACTCAAAAAGAAACAGAGACACACTCCAAGGAACTTGCAGACGTCCATGAAGCAGTAGCCATGCTTAAACGCGAGTTGAAACGGCTGGGTGATGAAAACAAAGCTCTGTTAAACCGAATACTTGAACAAGAGAGATATAGCCGTGGATATAACCTCCGATTTGGCGGTATTGAAGAACAGGCCGATGAAAACCCCATGGCCATTGTACAAAACCTGATAAAAGAAAAACTTCAACTCCCTAATGTTCATGTTGAGAACGCTCATCGTGTCGGCCGCAAACGAGATGACATCACGCGACATATCCTCGCCAAATTCGTTTATCGCCCTGAACGACGCGACGTACTCTTCAAGGCCAAATCAGTACTTAAAGAAAGTCCCGTGTTCGTAACAGAAGACCTCATTCCAGAAGACAGAGCAAAAAAGAACGCCGTACGAAACTATATGAACAAATGCTACCAGGAAAATAAAAAAGTACGGTTCACAAAAGGAAAATTGTACGTCGACGGACGTGAAGTTCCAGACTCAGAATCTTGTGCTCCAGCAGAAAGTGTATTATAAAACACTCTGAATCAATATCTCTCTGTGCACAACAAATTTCCAGAATATCTCCATATGAGATATGTATTATCAATCTATCCATCTGATCCCAACAAATACGAACCAAATACAAACACCCAATATCATGTACTATATCAATATATGTAAATCTTTCCCCATTAGATACATTTTTATTTTTATTTAATCTACAGAATTATTTGTCTAGAGACCACTTATTAATTATTTCAAGCCTCATCTTGCACAGCTCAAATAACATTCTCCGTTTAAATGCTTAATTTGTATTTCAAAACTGTTCAATATATATCTTGAGAAATTCACATAATATTAATATCCGGACTATATACAGTATAGTGCAAGAACAACGTATTCCATAGCAAACAGTATGTTCTTTAATTATACAGCCAATTGTTTACACATAGTTTGGGAATATTCCATGTACCAGAATTGTTTTGTTTCTTTGTTTTTCACTCTAAACAACAGAATTGTGTTGTTGCTTTGTTTTTCGCTGAAAACAATCTGAGTTGCCGCTCAACCTATTAGCATTGTACTTCTCTATAGACAGTTTGGCGCCTCTGCAACCACGCTGTAGCTAATAATCAACTGTAATCAAGCTGATATAATTAAAACAACTAAATGACATCTTAGCTGTTCACGTGAGTGTAAAGCTTGTATTCCAGAGAATGTAGAATTGTGCGTATCGCGTTAATCTTTCAGCACCTCTATAAGACGCTGTATTGTTGTCACTAAAACCATATGTACTATCTGATACCAGGTAGCCGTTTTAGCCCTTGTTATATCTATATGTTTTCATTGTACTTTGTTTTTGTATATACCAATGTTTTTCTAGTCTTGATTTGTTCGTCCTGTAAATGTTTTCTAAGCTCCCTATACACAGAGCACACGCTCAACACAAACTTGTTTTCATTATTCTTCCAAGATATATCAATCGCACATTTGACACATGCTGAACTATTTAGAACCTCGTTCACGCAACATATACATGTTACTCTGCCACTACTTGTGTACACAACCGACTGGTTCAATGTTGTTACGGCAACATTACACGTCAGTTATTTACTATGCAGGCTGTTGATTATTTTACATATATCTTTGACTAATGACGATGAATACTCTATGTGAATTACCTTTTTATAATGAAGATCTAACTCATGTGGAAGTACAAAAGCAACATGGTTCTGAATATCTACTTGGTGATTTAGAAAAAATGTTATTCAACCCGTTGGATCTAAATGTGACTGAACACAATAGCTATGCGACAGACGACACGGATGGCGAGTTGAATTACTGGGGTAAACTTAACAACTCCCGCTCTAATTATTGTTTTGTAGAAACGTTTAAATCACATATAGGCAACAATCTTATATCTGACTCTAAAACCCTATCTGCCTTGCATATCAATGCGCGAAGTCTGAAAAAGCATTATACAGAAATTCTTTCCCTACTTTACAATCTGGATCATAAGTTTTCGGTAATTGGTATATCCGAAAGTTGGCTCGATCCCGCAACACAAGAGCTGTATAACATTCCTGGTTATTCTCCTTTCCCACTATCCAGATCCGTGCGAAAAGGTGGTGGAATAGTTTTGTACATTAAAGAAGAATATAGAAACTGTTTTATTCGAGAAGATCTCTCAAAAATCGATCAAAATGGCGAATACGAGGCTCTTTTTGTTGAAATTAACGACAATAACAACTCTTGTGTTGTGGGACTAATTTATCGACCACCTGGCAAAAGTGTTGACTATTTTAATGCAAGTCTTTTGAATATGTTTGATATTTTAAAACCTGAAAATAAACAGTGTATGTTGCTTGGCGACTTTAATATCGACCTACTAAAGACGGGAAATCACAGCCCAACTAATTCATTCTTTGAAATCATGAAATCGTTTCACTTTTTCCCCAAGATATGTAATCCAACTAGAGTAAAATCAAGATCCGCAACACTCATTGATAATATTTTTACAAATTTCCACGAAGATGATATAAGCGCTGGTATCTTACTTACAGACATTTCTGATCATTTTCCTGTATTCTTCCTCTGTAACTCTTCAATTTCCAAGCACAATAAGCAGAACAATATAACATATAGACATATTAGCACCAGCAACCAGACTCTTTTCGAAGAAAAAATACAATCTGTCGATTGGAATATTTTATATATGGAAACAAACGTTCATTCAGCTGCTAGGTCTTTTAGTGACACGTTTAATTCCATCTACAATGAATGTTTTCCAATTAAATGCCATAAAACACAAACAAAAACAAAAAAACCTTGGATAAGCACAGCTCTTTTACAATCAATACATGAAAAAAATCGACTATATAGATTATGGATGACCACACGTAACACCGAACTGAACAACAGATACAAAGTATATCGCAATAAACTAAACCACACGTTACGGATTGCGAAAAAGTTATACTATGAAAATAAATTTAAACAGTTCAACAACAACATTCAGGGAACATGGAAAACTATAAATAATTTATTAGGCAAGGCAAAATCTTCGATCTTGCCTTCTGCCGTTGTTGTAAATGGTACAGAGACCTCAAATCCTGAAGACATAGCAAACTGTTTCAATAAATATTTCTGCTCAGTAGCTACTGAACTTGCCGATAAAATTCCAGCTACCAATTCAGACTTCATGTCATATCTGAATAATAAATATACGAGTGAGTTTACGCTATCACCATGTAGCCCAGAAGAGATTTCTGGCGTAGTTCAATCTCTGAAAAACGCCTCCCCTGGCCAGGATGGAATTCGCATGTCGCTAGTAAAACCTATAACAAACTACATTACCTCTCCACTGTCGTTTCTACTAAATCTGTCGTTCACAACAGGTGAATTTCCGAATATTTACAAAATTGCTAAGATCAGTCCAATATACAAAGGCGAGGAAAAAAACAGAGTAACTAATTATAGACCGATATCTGTACTGCCTTGCTTCAGTAAAATATTTGAAAAAGTTATGGCAAACCGAATGATCTCATATCTTGAAGACCAAGGCATCATCAGTCCCAGCCAATACGGATTTCGTGCAAACCACTCAACTTCCCATGCTGTAGTGTCGCTATATGAAAAATTAGCCATGGCCAAGGAAAACAAACAATTTAGCATAACAACGTTTCTTGATTTAAGCAAAGCATTTGATACTGTCAATCATAATATACTTCTAAAAAAACTTGATTATTACGGCTTTCGAAATATAGCAAATGACTGGTTCAGAAGTTACTTCTCAAACCGCACCCAAATTGTCTCCCTAAACAATACATTCTCAATACCTTCTAACATTACATGCGGAGTTCCCCAAGGTTCGATTCTTGGCCCAATCTGCTTCTTACTTTACATCAATGATATCACAGCTGCTTCAGATGTTGAAATTACTCTTTTTGCCGACGACACGAGTATTACCTACTCTTCCTCCGACCCGAAACTCCTTTCTGAAACCATGAATGTGGAATTATGCAAATTATACGAATGGTTTTGTTGCAATAAGCTCTCTCTAAATGTTTCCAAAACAAAATGCATATTCTTTAAGCCGCATCGTTCGTCATCTTCGTTTCATCCAATTATAAGAATTAACAACATTGACGTAGAACTTGTTGAAAATTTCAAATTTTTAGGAGTATATTTTAACAACAAACTCAACTGGCAAACACACATAAGCAAACTAAGCTCAAAATTATCAAGAAACATCGGAGTAATCAATAATACCAAGGACTGTGTCAATAAAAATACATTAATCACTCTGTACTATACATTATTTTACGCACTCGTTACATACTGCAATTTAATATGGGCGAATACCTTTCCTACTCACACTGCCCCACTTACTGTTCTACAAAAGCGACTGGTTCGTATCATTTGCAAAAAAACTAAATACGCACATACTCAACCATTATTCATCCAACCAAGCATGTTAACTTTCAATAAAATCAACGACTATGTAATCCTAAATTTAATCCACAAAGCTATACACCAACCACTTTCTTTACCAAATCGCTTCCGAACTTACTTTACCAGACTGCAAAACATTCATCAATACCAAACACGACAGAAACACCTCAATCTTTATCGACCGTTCTACAATTCTCAACTATCATTTTATACTACTTATATCAAAGGACCGCGAATATGGAACCAACTTAACACAGAACTCAAGTCAATTACTTCCATATCATTATTCAAAAAAAGATTAAAATACCACCTAATAACTCGCGACATTCAAAACTAAAATAAAAGTAAAATGACCATCCAATAGCCTACTATAAAAAATTATATCATTACATTAAGTCTCATATATATTGGTGTGTGTGTGTGCGTGCGTGTGTGTACATGTGTGTTTATATAAATATGTAATAATCATATTATCAAATAATCATAGTTATATATATCATTGTATCATATGTTCCCCAAGTACACCTATTAAGCTATCCTCTCCTTTGTATATACGTTCAAAACAAATGTTATTGATCTCTCTGAGCTCATATAATTCACCATTATATTATTAGTAAATATATTTATATACTTAAATTTATTTTTTATTATAATATGCACTAAATTATTATGGGATAGAACAAGCCCATCTGGGTTTTATTCCCGCCATTATCACACCAACCATTATGTATATATATATTGTATTATCTGAACCGTTATTTTACCATTGTTATATTTATTGTTATGTTGGTATATGGTGAATAAATATCAATCAATCAATCGTACCGTCGTATATTTCCCACCAAATCAATAAACCTACATAGATTTGTCGAATGACATCTACAGAGGGCGGGCCTCGGGGACTAACAGTTCATCAGCAGAATTCTACCATATACAGGTAATAAATTGGAGCGATATGCAAGAGGTGGGAAAAATTGACGACATTTCCGTGTTGTTTATCTGTATGTTTTAATCGTAATTTTATTATTAATATTATTATTTTTTCTCTCTTTTGTCTGTGCCGTGTCATTTTAAATGGTTGTATTCTATCGTATTGTGCATACATGTGCGCATGTTTTAACCATTGTATGGTACAATTTGCGTAATAAATTATATTCTATTCTTTATTCTTCATATTTCTTAATGCATCTTTTAATCAACATTTGTGTTCAAGATGTCATAATAAGAAGAATATGGGATATTTTGCTGAATAGAAGAAATAGTGATGCTCTAGGCGCCGACATTGCACTACTAAGACCTGTTCAGTTGAGCGGAATTGTGCGTCCCTCGACATCATGAAATTTTAAGGTTGATGGCGCCTGTGATTCGTGAGATAGATAATCTAGTAAATAGTCTAGGTAATTTTGGTAGGTCAAGAGTGATAAGAAACTGTGTACGAACTGAAACACATCACAAATGCCAAGGACGCTCCCTAATTTAACGCTCAGCTTAGAATCTTTGCTATTCTTAGTCGAAAAATCTGGATGAATAATTATTCAAACGGCAACCTAAATAATGTTCTTAGAAAACATGTGCTTGGGATTTGTCGCGCCACTTTCCCCGATTAAATACACGGAGCCAGAACAGTTCAATTTCTGTAGTTTCCAAGATAGACTGGTTCAAACGTGAGCCACGAAATTGTCCTAGAAACTGAAGTCCTCAGTTCCAGGTTCCCAAAGGCAACATGGCAACACATACGTCGATATGGAAGCCGAAACAATTGGAGCGATATACAAGAGGTGGGAAGAATTGACGACGTCTGGCGACTAAAAAGCAATCATTTCTCTACAGGAAAGCATTCGTTGACACCTAACATTCAGACCCGAGAATTCGGTGGATTCTCGGATGTAGCCTTAGTATCTCAGCTGCGCTTTTATTGCAGATGTTTATGTGGAGACAATGAAGTATCCACACGGCCCCTAGCACCGGCTTAAGCAGAATTAGATACGCTAGCTCGGGAGCTGTGATGACAGATCAGCTCAAATAACTCTTCTGACATTAATGGATGAGCATCGTGGACGTCTGATGGAGTAAACGCCTCAACATGGGGTGAAACTGGTAAATGCAAGAATACTCAGGAGAACTAACCTGTAATACCCGACGTCGTACGGCTTAAATTTCCCACCAAAACAATACAGCTACATATATTTGTCGAGAGACATGTACAGATTGCGGGCCTCGGGGACTACATTCCACCAGCAGAATCCTACCATATATAGGTAATAAATTGGAGCGATATGCAAGAGGTGGGGGGAAAAGGCTAAAGAAACTGTTATAAAAATTATACCTATCGCCATTAAGCGACAGTAGAACATCCAGTTCAGTTTATTTGAGAGTCTAACCTTTACAGTAGGAACTTATTTAATGTCAGTACTCCTTTAAGTTGACCACCACCAAGCGCATGGTCGAGGTCTCGCCAGAACTGCCGAGAGCACAGACACGTCAGGTATATGTACAATCCAAAACAGGGTCAGTAGACATGATTCCATGATCTCATTGCCGTCTTTATTTCTGAGGTCATTCTTAGCCATCACACAGGCAAGTAACTTTTTCGTGTAAAAATGGCCGAACAATATTCCCTAATAAAAACGAAGAGTTTGACTGAAACTATTTCAAGAGCAGGTTACCGGTACCTCTGTCACGACTTGAGTGTGTTCGTCATGTGAACGCGAAGAAAATGGCGCATTACTCAATCGTAATACAGTTTGAGCGGAATCAGACATCACCCAGGCAACGGAATATTTCCCAAGAGAGAGAGCGCATAATCCGCTGTCGCTCATTGTATAACATTGCGGAATAAGTTTCTGCAATAGCGTTTTTTTGCGTCAAATGTAATCGTAACATTTTTCTCAGGATCAATCAAATGTTACTAGATCAGGCGCCGCGTAAATCTCACGATCGTCTACATACTGTTTATTATTAAGAACACTATTTGAAATAACAGATATAGGTTTGTCAAAATCAATCGGCAATTTGTACCCATTAGTAACATCTACCGATGTACATAGATAGTGTTAACCCATAGTGTTAAAAACTTGGACATGACCAGGACATTTAAGACATGACCAGGACTTGGGCCCCGCCCTAAATATTTTCTTATCACTTGAGCTAGGAGGCTGAAACCTACCACAATATTCCCTTGAGTAAAGTTCTAAATCCAAGATGACCGCTTTGATGACGTCACAACGACGTCATTTTCAAGGTCATTTGTTCGATTTTTTTATTGATATATTTTTTCGCAAGGCGTTATTATATTATAATAAATAATAATCTGATGTGAAATAAAAGAGATTTTGCCCTCTGTCGAAGAAAAGCAGGAACATTGAAGAAATATTACGAAAATATCACTTTTCTGGTACGCCACCTGTCCGCCATTTTGAATTTGCCCATGGTTCTCTACTCAGGGGGTTAATGATTAACTCAATATGATAAACTACGAATTGGAGCGATATGCAAGAGGTCACGGAGCGTCAGCTCACGTGTGGTTGTTATCGCGCAGATAGGTTAGAAAGCTCGACCTCCACCCACATAAGCTGTGAAATCATTCAGTTTCTAACCTGCATGAGGCTAAATCTTCATACACGAATAGTTTCGTTTGGAACTCTGCTAGCGAGATATTTTTCAAGGAGTCGTTGTACTTTAGGCTTACGTATATACGCATATACAACGTATATACGCATATATATACGCTTACGTATACACGCATATACAACGTATATACGCGAGACAAAGCGTACCTGAGATACAACACATATCATGAATCGTTATATTCTTGGTATGTGCTTTAGAATAGGTTAACCAGAAGACTATACTGTGAAGTCATGTGGCTCTGTCAGTATGTCGGCACCTCTTCCCACTTCTCTTATATGTGTTGTAATTTTTACCTGTATATGGCGAGATTCTGCTGGGAGACGTTTCGTCCCCGAGGCCCGCCCCCTGTACAGAACTTTTGGTCTTTGATATATGTTGGCATTGTGGAAAGTTGAGGCGGGGTCGACATCGGGCCTTACAGACTAGTCTTTTGTGTTAAATGCCGTCATTTTCATCTGACGACGATACAGCTTACCAATCCCCAGTGCACGAGTTGTCGCAGCGACACAGCTCCCCAATTACCAATATACGAGTTGTCAGAGCATTTCCATCATAGCACTCTAGATTTGTATCTAATACCGCTTATGCCGGTGCTAGGGGCCGTGTGGTCATATCATCCAAGTTGTCACATGAACAGGTACAATAAAAGCGTACCTGAGATACAGCACCTATCACGAATCGTTATATTCTTGGTATGTGCTTTAGAATATGTTAATCAGAAGACTATACTGTATACTATATGGCTCTGTCAGTATGTCGGCACCTATTCCCACTTCTCTTATATGTGTTGTAATTTCAAATATGACATAGTTTGATCCATTAACTGAAGGTTATTCTGTCGAACTGCTCCCGTGCAGGCAATTGAGGTGCATTCGAAATAGGTAGCTTGCCTGAAGCAAATCCTTTCTAAACGTCTGAACTGCCAATCATAGTCCTACATTTCCATGACAACGTATATACGCGAAACAAACTACAGGACTTTAAGAAAATGTTATCATAGCTTTAATATACATGGAAGTATCAAATGAAACTTGCTCATGACTTCAACGAATGATTGACAGCTTTCAAGAATCCTCGGTCGACAGCAATATAGCTCAGGTTTAGAAATCATCACCACACCGATGTTGATCTTAAGCAAGTATGACTCCATCGACTTAGATCTTACTCTACAAATTAGTCTAAAATAAATTGGGGAGGAGGGTTCAATCTCCCATAACACACAGGTAGTCCCATACTCAGGAATGTTTCGTGGTCTCTCTCCCGCGAAGAAAACATTATCGGTAATTGATTGAGTCTGTTTATGTTATGCCTATATTGGGTATTAATTAATTAAACACAACATTAAAAAGGTGGTAGAAAACGATGCCAGCATACAGACAAGAAGTCGTAAATCCCACAGACAAATATACCGACTGCATATTAAAAAAAACCCTCATAAGAACCAAAAATGATTCCTGTGATGATTTGTATCCCAGCCTCGCTTTTATTGACGGTGTTCATGTGGACATGTTAAATGACATGACTTAATCGACATGACTTGGTATGTGCTTTAGAATAGGTTAACCTGAAGACTATGCTGTGAAGTCATGTGGCTCTGCCAGTATGTCGGCACCTCTTCCCACTTCCCTTATATGTGTTGTAATTTTTGCCTGTATATGGCGAGATTCTGCTGGTGGACGTTTCGTCCCCGAGGCCCGCCCCCTGTACAGACCTTTTGGTCTTTGATATATGTTGGCATTTGTAGGAAGTTGATGCTGGGTCGACATCGGGCCTTACAGACTAGTCTTTTGTGTTAAATGCCGTCATTTTCATCTGACGACGATACAGCTCACCAATCCCCAGTGTACGAGTTGTCAGAGCATTTCCATCATAGCTCTCTAGATTTGTATCTAATACCGCTTATGCCGGTGCTAGGGGCCGTGTGGCCATATCATCCAAGTTGCCACATGAACAGATGCATTAAAAGCGTACCTGAGATACAACACATATCACGAATCGTTAGATTCTTGGTATGTGCTTTAGAATAGGTTAACCTGAAGACTATGCTGTGAAGTCATGTGGCTCTGCCAGTATGTCGGCACCTCTTCCCACTTCCCTTACATGTGTTGTAATTGATGCCGACTTAGAAGTCGAAGTATGAAGCCCGTTTGATGCCTTGTTCGTCGTAATCGCGGATGAATGCAGTTAATATTTGACGCAATATAGCTACTGGGCACGGGTTCCTGCTGCTTCAATGCATTTTTTAAAGAAGCAACAGGAACTTGATAATGTGATGTCTAGCACTGTAATTTCACTTATCTTTATTGCACTATGTAAGCGTCCTGTCTGTGTCTTGTGTGCTGTCCTCAGTGGTTTATAAGATGGATGGAGGATGTCCAACAGGGCTATTCCACCAAGCGCCTTCACTCAAAATTTCTCAATTTTGGCGATACATATCGCATGCTGATAGCAAAATACGAACGTAGCGTGCAAGATCTATGGCGTTACGTTTCGTAACTTGTGTCTAATTCCGCTTAACCCGGGGCTAGTGGCCGTATGAACCCATGTACTTCAAGATCCTCATGGTGCTCATATGAACAGGCACAATCGCAGTGTGACTGAGATACATCATTCTCTAGATAACGACTTTACAACGATTATTATGGATTAAGAAAACTGATCAGCGATATACGGATTTTATATTTTTGGAACATCATGATGTCTTGTCGGCATCATTGAAAACTGTTGACCGCTTCTCTCTTGCAGGAAACTAGCCTATGTTTATGTATACTATGATTGTCTTTTTTGAATTTGGTGCTAATACTGTTATATTGATATGGAATAGGTCTTTGGATTATGGACGCGGATATTCTTTAATGGACGACGGCTGAATTATGAATGACGGACTAGACGCTTGTATCTGGTTCCATATTGCTTCAAAGATTTCTTTTTCTTGGCTGGGGGTGCTTAGTTGGTTCGTCGCGATATAACTGAAATAATTTTGAAAGCGACGTTAAATCCTGTTCACTCACCCACTCACTCGCTACTGATTAAATACAATGGTGTAAGCATAAATGGTCTTTTCATGTATTATTTTGTCCAGATCAATTATAAAACCGTGCACCACTGATACTGACAGCGCGATGATGGTTGCCGTAAGCGAGACACTTATTAACTGTCGTGCAGTTGTCATTCCGCTTGCACCATATGTTTCAGACATGGCGCCAAGGATATGAATTATGACCAGGTAAGTGCAGTTTGATTGCACATGGAAAAAGTGTGTTGTATAAGCCCTCGATGACGAAGGCAAGT
>JAVTVY010054582.1:0-30370 GCA_036873755.1 Hanleya hanleyi | reverse complement strand
ATCGGGCTTTAACGACAGACCCGGTAAGCATATTGCCATGACCTTAGACACCTGGCAAAAACTGGAGACCCTTGATTACGCCATTGATGCTGTTATTCGCGACCAGGGGAATGACGAAGCGAAATTTCATGTGGGTGACGACATCTTTGTGAGCTCTGCTTATTTCAACGATCAGCTCCTCGTGCATATCCGTAAATGGAGAATGAGGTTAGATACGCAAGAGCTTGTTGCTTGTCCTCAGGGTGTCACCTTGAAATTAACGGCCTGGCGGAAGTTGCAGAGTCTCGCAAGTACAATTCGTCAAGCTCTGGCTTACCAGGTGGCTCACTATATTTATCAGAAGTACATCGACACAGTCCTGGATCTAATCAGACCTCAAATTCCACAGGACACGTCGTGGGTGGGTGGGTGGGTGGGAGGTGGGTTTAAGATGGCGGCCGGTGTCAGTGAGTGCAAGATATGCTTGCCCACTGTATAGCGGTGTGTTACCATTGTTCAAGTATAAAAAATTTCCTAGTTTTATTTCGATAAACCCGTTACAATTTTCAGGCAAATATTATAAGGCTGTAAGTCGTAGTCTTGCCGTATTTTTAGCCAGAAAAATCCATTTATTTCCAATGTACTGGGTTTTCCATACTATCGTACACTAACCTTATGGGTTTAAAATCGATAAATTCATTAAAAATAATGGCATAGTCTAGCACTAGGCTGCTAAATTTTTTAAAATACTACACCATGAATTGCCTGAGTTCAATTGGAAATAAAATGTATAGGTGCACTGACATTTATTGTAAAATCACAGCCGTTTATAATTGAGAAAGAAACACAAACATATTTTGTTGAGCGTAACTGTAGCAGACGACAGAGTGTTGTCGCTACGGTCCGCGCTTTTACACTATAAAATAGCGCGCAGTATTTTTTTTCAGGCATTCACAATTAGCCTGAGTGCCCAGTGATGGCGTCACCTCTAGCTGAAATCATGGATATTGATATACCAGACATCATCCCAAATCATGATAATGAAGTACAACTGCTGGGCAACGTCGTTAATATGGCACATGACGAACCATGGTTGGATGCTATAATCAAAGACTTATTTCCACCTCAACCAGCCGGGAACTATTCTCCACCAGCCACACCTCATCTTGTTGCCCCTCCAGCTACATCGCAGCTGAGTAACTTCTTCCTAGCAGCAGCCACACCGGATGAATACCAACGTTTTGACGATATAGACTGCATGTTAGAAACTATGTTGAAACAACAACAACCAAGCCCCCAAGCTAAAGAAAAAGAAGAAGAACCCGGAACCCATACAGATGGAACCGATGGAACCGATACAGATGGAACCGATGGAACCGATACCAATGGAACCGATACAGAACAAGGACAAGATGAGGAGGAGGAGAAGACCACAGTACTCCAAAAAAAGAAAGATTCCAGAAAAAGAGAGAGGACAGACTTAAGAAAAAGAGAGAGGACAGATTTAAGAAAAAGAGAGAGGACAGACTTAAGAAGAAGAAAGAGGAAAGATGACAGAATCCAAAGGAATCGGCAACAGGAGAGAAAAAACAGAAAGGATGCAAGAAAACAGAGGATAAGAGAGAATACCAGAAAAATAAGCCAAAAAGAATACCAAGACGTCATGGGGTACATTTCTGCAGTAACAACAACAACACTGGGAATCAACACAGAACGTCAAATAGTCTCCTATTTACACTGCGTGGAATGTAGTAACCAATTCGCGAAATACGCTATTCACCCCTGCGGTCACCAAGCCTTGTGCGAAACTTGTATTCATCGATATACCCAAATACCAACGTGTGCAGAGGCTAATAAACCCCTAGTGTGTGAATTGATACCTTTGACATGTCCCGTGTGTACTGAGAGAAGACAACGCCAACAGACCCTGTCAACGATGTAATCGCTTATTACATATCTAAAAAGGTTTTTTTTAAAACCACCTTATTTTTTTCGAAAGGGAAAACTTTTAACAAAGCACAAAAAATTTAACACGAGATTCCCACACACACACATATATATCCCTGTGCTATAAATTGTCAGTCCCGTTATCATTCGGGCTGTTATCTATCAAAATAAAAAAATAAATTTCAGTCCCGTTATTATTCGGGCTGTATTATTAATTAATTACTGGGAGAGAGAAAAAATAAAACCTTGTGTTTATAATAGAGAGATTGGTCCTGATAAGAACCGTTAATATTTGGGCAGGGGTTGTTTTTTGGTGTTGCAGTTTGCTAAAAAAAGGGTAATGTAGGATATATGCTTTTGAAATTTGTGCACAAGATAGAAGCTCTCTTTCGATTGCTTTGGTTCGCCCTGATAAGGGCGGTTAGGATCAATTTGATATGCTGTTTTCTTCAGCAGGAGAGTTTTCCTGTCTACTCTCCCGTACTACTGGCACTCACGGAAAAATATCCATTGGGGTGGAGTGTGTACAAATGCTGGACATCTTCATCTTCATCTTCTTCATGGATGAAGATTGGTAAATCATCCATGAAGTTGGCGGGTGGTATTGTTGGTCTAGGTGGTGAATTATCCAAAATGCCGGGCAGATCTTCTAGCGGAAAGGGGGGTGGAGGTATAACATCCACAGGCTGGATTGGTGGAGGTGGTGTTGATGGGCGGGGGGCGATCAGTCGAGGCTGGGCAGGTCGCATGTTGTCTTCCATCGTTCTTTGTAACAGCTCAAACCAATCTTGGGGACCTACGCTTCTCGCTCCGTTGAGTAAAGCACGCACATTCTCCGCGGTGCCCGTCCCTGCATACTGGTGACGTAATCGGGCGCTCCATTGGGTGAATTCACGCAGCCAGAATTCTCTGATTTCTTTCATCATAGCTCTTTTCTGTCTTCTGGACACGCCTCGCTCCTGTGTTGTTGAAATTCTAGCACGGCTCATATTTTTCTTCTTCTCTCTCGCTCTCTGTATAGATGTGTTCTGGTGGCAGTGAAAGGTTTTCGAATAGCCCGCTTCAAGCGGGTCGCTATATATATAGACAAAGCGCGGACCTCGGCGACGCAACTCTAGACGGCTTCTGTATTTTATCTGGGAAAATCTGTGTGTGTTTCTTTCTCAATTATAAACGGCTGTGATTTTACAATAAAGGTCAGTGCATCTATACATTTTATTTCCAATTGAATTCAGGCAATTCATGGTGTAGTATGTAAAAAATTTAGCCGCCTAGCGCTAGACTATACCGTTATTTTAATGAATTTAGCGATTTTTTATACGCCTAAGGTTAAAGTGCAGTAGTATGAAAAACCGGGTACATTGCAAATAAATGGATTTTCCTGGCTAAAAATACGTCAAGACTTTGGCTTACAACCTTATAATATGTCCTTAAAAATTGTAACGGGTTTATCGAAAGCAAACTATAGAAAAACTATTAAAACACATAGCCTTCATTTCAGTGCAGAGTCAACGTGTACAGTTCCCGATTCATTTTGGTGCACTGGGCATGACGCCCTCTAGCGGTCATGACAGGCACTGAGAATGGAATGTCTTGAAAGGGGAGCTAATAACCTATAGGCTGGTCAAGCATTTTGGAGATGATTTTCAATGTTATCTTCTCTCCTACCTGTCAGCTCTTAATTGTTTTTACAGTGCAGGCATAAATGACACACAGATGTAGCATCGTCGTCGTCGCAAATGTTCTGAAGTATATATTTTATCTTGGAGCGCGCACCTACAAAAAATTGCATTTGTAAATTTTAATTATTTTTCTAGAACAAGGGTACGAATTTTTTTTTTTTTTATTACAATGAAATTAGCAAGAATCGGTATATATTTTTGTCTGCACGGTGTTTTTGTCATTCACCATTATGGCAGCGCACGCAAAGGAGCTCGCTTTCTTTCAACTCACGTCTGATGTGATTCTCATCGTGTATGATCATGAATTGCAGCTTATCGAGGAACACCCTAGAGAAGTAAAGTTATCTTTAAGTTTAGCAGGGTGGACTCTATTAACACGGTTGTTACAGGGAAAAGAGCCCGAAGTCGATTTTATGCATGTGGGAGTCGGCGTGTACCTGCGGAGTGGTAGAGATAATTCTTTTTTCCCTCGATTAGAACAGTGTGGGGGTGCCGCTATCCTACTTTGGCCGGTATTATGGCAGGCGCTGAAAGCTATTATCACCGACGTCCATGATGTACTCTATCCTGAGGCCAATTCTCTAGCTACCCGTACTCTTACACCGGATTGTACCCTATTATTATACCCCCAACGCGTGGAGCTGATCGATGATGATAGCCGATGTTGGTGCACGTCTGAACCCGCGCGTGTCTCTTTATCCCCGGAAGGCTGGATTACCTTGAAACGTGTGTTATGCGGTGATCTCGACGGGGATAGCATTTACCTGTGTGACGATGTCTACATATTCCGCGGTCCCTATTTTGCTCGACTTCTCTGTCTCAAGCGAGGGGGATTTACTCTGGACCCTGATCTATGGACGGCTTTGCAACAAGTAGTCCCCGTGGTGGATAAAGTACTCTTTCCACAGGAGCCGCCGCCTCTCACAGAATAGTACCTGACACTATAAATACCAGGGCTGAGACAGAGTGTGTGTCATTCACCGTTCGACATTTACAGCAAGCATGTCACTACGAGCCATTCTCATCCTTACACCCTACCAGGTGGGATTATACGTGTATGAAGATAAAGTCACCCTGGTGGAAGACAGTGGAGCTATTTGCTGGGCGTCCGCTGAGACTCTATCGAATACGGTGACACTACAGCGTGATGGCTGGACTAAATTTAAACGGGTGTTGAGCGGTGAGTTAGACGGACATCTCATCCACATGGACAATGCCATTTACGTATACCGTACCGCCCTCTTCCCACGCCTGGGCCGCTACCAAGAGCCTGCGCGAAGTTTCCTCCTAACTCCCACTCTGTGGTCAGCCTTAGAGAAAGTAGTACCTATTGTGGACCAGTTGTTTACACCGGACGACCGATCACCAGACCAATTGGCGTGAGTTCGTGCTATGGAAGACGCGCTGGCTGAACCTTATGAAAAACAACAACATGATGATGATGAATCCGATGATACAGCCGGGGAAGAGGAAAGTACTATATCTAAAGAATGCACAGAGGCTAGAGTGTTAGTGTCACCTAATGAAGCGAACAACACACATGACGGGGCCGACCCAGAACGATGAGGGGTAAGAAGAAGCCCGTAATGAAGCGGTCCCGAAAGGGAAAAAAGGAGTCCGCATCTACAGTGAATGAGGTGTTAACCGATTTGTATTACAGCCCTACCAGTCCAGCCGCGTATAGCGCTGTGGGAGCGCTGGCTCGAGCTGCCTATTCTCAAGGCATTAGTCGAACTCAAGTTCGAGACTGGTTAAAAACCCAAGACACTTATAGTTTACATCGAGCAGCCCGACGTCATTTTCGCCGTAACCGAGTGATCGTAGGAGGTATAGACGCGCAATGGCAGGCGGATTTAGTGGACATGAGTCGCTTTGCACCTCACAATGATGGACATCGGTACATATTGACCTGTATCGATATTTTATCCAAGTATGCCTGGGTACTACCCATTCGCACCAAAACAGGAGAGAATCTAATAGGAGCGTTCCAGCAGATTTTCAAGACGGGGCGCAAACCTCTTTATTTACAAACGGATGAAGGCACGGAATTTCTCAACCGATCCTTTCAAGCCTTTCTTAAGAAACAGAAGGTATTTTTCTTTCATACGTACAACGAGACCAAAGCTTCTGTGGTGGAACGATTCAATCGCACCTTCAAAGGACGCATGTACAAGTATTTTACCGCCCAAAACACTCGACGGTACATCGATGTACTACCTCAACTGGTACAAGGGTACAATCGCGCCTATCATCGCAGTATCCAGCGAGCTCCCCGTGATGTGACAGAACGCAACGAACATCAAGTGCGTGCTACGCTGTACTCATCCAGTCCACCACCACAACCACTCACGGCACCCCGTTACAAACGTGGAGATGTGGTACGGATCAGTAAAGTGAAAGGTCAATTTGAGAAAAGTTACTTGCCCAACTGGAGTGACGAGCTCTTTGTCATCGTTCGCCATAAACCTCGACAGCCACACGTCTATCAACTGGAAGATCTACAAGGAGAAACACTGCAAGGCACGTTTTACGAGGCAGAATTACAACCCATAGTGAAAACACCGAAAGACTACTACACGGTGGAAAAGATTTTAAAAACGGAACGTCGACGTGGCATTCCCTATCATTTCGTCAAATGGCAAGGGTGGCCTCGTTCGTTTAATTCCTGGGTGTCAGGCCGTGACATGAAACGCCTATAAATTCTAACCCCTATCAACACCAGCCTTCAGTGTAGGATTGTACCATGGATAGGACACATCTACCCTTATTGTTACGAACTCGAAAAGCACAAGTGGGTACTGTAGTGTGTGTAATAGTGCTTGTGGGTACGTTATTTACAGGCGTGTTCTACGATTTGTCGTACGTGGTATCCTGTTTGAGCACCCTGCGTTCTACATCTCAGTCATCCATCACTTCCACCACCACTACGACGACGCTGCCTACGCCATTTAAGACGTCAAGGGTCCGTCACGTATCAACCCAGACACCCACGTCTCCATCCAAGACGTCCACACCGTCTACTCCATCCATCACCACCACCACCACGTTACCCTTTGTCCGCTACATCCAGTCACCCACGACGACGACGACCACGTCCCGTACTACTACGACGACCACTACTCCACGTCATCCTCCGCCGTCATCCCTGAGAAGCGACGATCCTTCCACCCCATCACCACCACCAACACCAACACCTGCCAACACCACGACGCCGCTAACAATATTTGTAGTGGATCCCCGTGGATCACGTTTACCACAGCAACGGTATCCATTCGACTACGATCCCCGGTGGGATCCCCGACAACGGTGGTGGGCTTCTAAACGCCGAGCGCAAATCACCAAATAAAGAAAAAAATAAAGAAAAAAAAAACTATGGATCCTCGATGGCAGCATCCTTTCACGTGTCTCATCGCTGGACCGACAGGGTCGGGAAAAACACACTTCGTGCAACGTCTCATCCAACATGGGTCAGCCCTCATTTCACCGCCTCTAGCTCGTATCCTGTGGTGTTATGGAGCTTGGCAACCCGCGTACGAGGAACTGGCACGTGTCCCGGGACTCACCTTAGTGGAAGGCTTACCCCCTGAGGATACACCCCCAGACACCTTGGTGGTGGTGGACGATCTCATGACGGAAACGGACAGTCGAATCACCCGTCTCTTTACCAAAGGAAGCCATCATCGTCGGTTGAGCATCATTTACATCGTACAGAATCTCTTCAGTAAGAACAAAGAGCACAGGAACATTAGTTTGAATGCTCAGTATGTGGTGTTATTCAAAAACCCCAGAGACGCTTCACAAATTACGCACCTGGCTCAACAGATGTACCCTAAAAACACGGCCTTTGTACGAGAAGCCTTTGAAGATGCTACTCAACCCGCTCACGGGTATCTACTCATCGACTTGAAACAAGACACGCCCTGACCCCTGCGATTGCGTACCCTCATTTTCCCCGGCGAGGTGCAGACGGTGTACACCCCCAAATAAAAAAAAGAGAGTAAAGAAATAAAAGAAATAAAAGAAGAAGACAACGCACTCTAGCCGTCATTCATCATCATGTCTGCACGGATACGCAAGCACGCGCCGGCCCTGCGCGTATTACGCAGCGCGCCACCGGAGGTGGGCCGGGCCCTGGTGCGCGGAGCGGATCCCGACTTGGTACGGTGTTTGTGTGAAGTAGCCCATAATGTGTTAAAAGGCAATGTTCCACTCAGTCCTCTGCAGAAAGGGAAATTGCAACGGCACAAGGCGGGTCTCCGAACGTTGGTGAAGAAGACGGGCAGTGTCAAGAAAAAGAAACAGGTGTTACAGCGAGGTGGATTTCTCGGCGCACTTCTCGCCCCCTTAGCCGCTTCCGTACTGGGACCGTTACTAGGCTCCATCTTGGGACGCTAACATGGAACATACGAAAAAAATGATGCTGGTCGACCCTCGACTGTTACAGAGTTTGCAATCACCCTATCCCGTACCGGCCACAGTGCAACAACTCCAGTCTCTGGATGAAGAGATGAATAGTATACTCCAACGTCGACTCCCCGATCACGAGAAAATTCAACTCTACCATCATACGCTGAACCGGTACCAGACGTTTATGGATCAATATAGAGGGGGGAGTACACCACCACAACTACCCACCACAACGCCCACTACAACGTCCACACTCACATCCCCACCGACACCTTCACCTGAGCTGGAAGAGGACGTGTTGGCCAGTGTGCCTAAAGCCTTCAAGACCAAGGCCCGTTTATTGTTGGATCGGGTGAAACAGAATGCCGATATGAGTTGGAACGCTGAAGGAAAACTGCTGATTCGAAACAAAGTGGTGCCGGGGTCTCATATGACCGATTTGATCAACGATATGGTCCGTTCTCGCAAACACTCTAATCCACCGGGCTGGGAAGCCTTTGCTCAGGGATTACAAGATACGCACACCCCTCAAGAATTGGTAGGGAATCCTAACCGTTGGGCCTTTATGCAGCAATCGACCCGACACCAACCACTACCACCTGCCTCTTCTTGGTCCCCCATGTCACCGCCCAAAACACCACAACCACGACGACGGGACCCTATCCGATCTAAGTCACCGCGACGATCACAACGCCAAGGTAAGGCGCCCAAGGCCTGGGAACCCTACTAAGGGGCACCCTACTAATAACTCCTATAAAAACCCGGTGCAGAAGCCAGAACAACTCAGTCGTCATCATGTTTTACCTGACGTTGCCCAGTAATAGTTCACTCGAAGTGTTTCCTGACAACACCTTGACCAAGTATGTCAATCAATTACCCCAACCGTTACATTTATCTGGACGATGGGAATGTGGACTGGTGGATATTCAATACCCTTACTCATGGTACAACGTACAAGACGGAGAAGTATGGTACGAAGTGACCTACGAAGATAAAATCTACAGACTGACTCTCCCCGAAGGTCAATACGATACGCCGCAGAGGTTCAGTAAGGGTCTGATGAACTTGTTGGAGTACAAGGCTCTAAAGGAGAGCACGGATGATGCAACACGCCTGATAGCCTTTCGCTTCAAGAAAAACGTGCTCTTCGATGTCAACGTACACAACGACAAGAGCTCTATCATGCTGAGCCCTAACGTGGTTGTGAAACTCAGTCCTACACTACAGCAAATGTTACGGCTGCGTGACAACGTCTACATGGGTCCCACCATTGACAACGGTACCCTGTTGATGGATATGAAAGTAGGTATGTACGGACTGTACGTCTACTCGGACGCAGTGGACAGCCATATTGTGGGTGATGTGAACACACCTCTGTTACGGGTGGTGCCCATTAGCAAGACGTATGGCGATCAAGTCAACCAGAGTTTCAACCATATAATGTACCTGCCCGTACGACATACCGATATCAACACGATCACGGTTCGCATTCGAACGAGGAAAAGTGGTGCTGACACTTCATTTCCGACAAGTCCGCTCTCCTCACTTCGTATAATGTACGTGCCTTACCAGTGCCATACGCCCAGCTATGCCGACTACTACAAGAAACAAACGGGCGGAGGCTTGCCCATGTTTAGTGGTGCACGCATGCAACGAGGTCACGGATTGGGGAACATACTGGGTAGCATTGTGAAAACGTTTTTACCCTTGGTGACACGGGGTGTCAAAGCGGTGGGGAAACAAGCGGTACGCAGTGGATTGCGCATGGCCGGTGATGTGATGGGAGGCACAGCACCCCGACAAGCCTTCAAACGACGGGCTAAAGAAGCCGGCGGCGTCTTGATCGCCAAAGCCCTTAAAAGACAAAGGCCGACACACCCAAGATTCATTCAACGTCCAACACACCGACGACGCACACCCCAGAGGAGGAGGAGGAGGACTCAGACCAGGACGAATAAGAACAAGAAGAGGAGTAGTAGTAGTAGGAGAGACATCTTCGCATAATGGCATTCATTCACTCCGAGTCGTGTCCGTCTACCAACAGTGAATTGGATTTGTGGACTATTCCACCCACCCAAACCAGTGTAGCCGAAGGACGTTGGGTAGAACGTCGACCCCTATCTAGCCTGACGGGGGTGGGCCCCGTGGAATTTACCATTGAAAACAAAGATACGGCCTACCTGGATTTAGCCCACACGTACTTGTACGTGAAAGCCAAAATAATGAACAACGACGCGACGCCCATAGCGGACGATGCGGTAGTAGGCCCGGTGAATCTTTGGCTGCACTCCTTGTTCCAACAGGTGGATATAGGTCTGAACGATAAACTCATCAGTACGTCCACCAATACGTACCCGTACCGAGCCTACATGGAGACGCTGTTGTCGTACGGCAGTGATGCCAAAAAATCACACTTACAAGCTCAGCTGTACTTCAAGGATACACCCGGACTCTTCAACAACATACTCGGTGGCAATAATGGATTCGTCGTACGCAAAAGAATGGCAGCCCAAAGCAAGTCCATCGATATGATGGGACGACTGCACGCCGATCTGTTCCTGCAAGACCGCTACATGATGAACGGAGTATCCATCAAGATCAAGTTGATCCGTTCCTTACCCGCGTTCGCCTTAATGGCCGGTGGAGTCGGGGGTGTCAATTACAACATCGTCATTGAAGATGCAGCCCTGTTTGTCCGTACGGTAGATTTGCAACAGGGCGTGTTGCTGAGTCACATGGAAGCCTTATCGAAAAAACCAGCCCAGTACCCCATCCGACGCGTACAGACCAAGGTGTTCTCTGTGCCAGCAGGTACGATGATGGCCAACACCGCTTTCAATGGAAATTGGGCTGAGAATCCGTTCAAATTTGAGCATTTCAACATCAACTTTGTGACACTGCACGTGGCCGGCCATCAAATTCCAGCCCGTCCATTACAACCGGACTTTCTTAACAAAAACTATGTGCGGACCTACCTGAACCTGTTTACAGGCACAGGACAAAACAACCAGGACGAAGGCAATAACATCACTCGAGACGACTTTACCCGTGGGTACACATTGTTCGCCTTTGACCTCACCCCCACCTTGGAACACGATCATCAACTGGCTTTGCTGAAGAAAGGAAACCTACGGTTGGAACTGCGTTTCGCCACCGCTCTAACCCACACCATTAACGTGATTGGCTACGCCGAGTTTGATAACGTCATCAGCGTGGATCAGCAAAGAAACGTGCTGTGTGACTACGCCAGCTAAGAGTCATCATCATGGATACAGAGCAGCTGATAGGCATACTCCAGCGTGATCCGAAGATCCCCTTTCGAGGTGTGTTTCCACGCAATGTGTTTCCCACCCACTCCACCACCCCAGCAGCCTACATCCTGAATACAGACCCGAGGAGTCGACCCGGTGAACATTGGATAGCTGTGTACGTGGACACCCTAGGCCAAGGCGAATACTTTGATTCCTACGGACTTGCACCCCTACATGCCGATTTGGTGAAATTCATGGACGTCTCTACTACAAAGTGGCGTTGGAATACTCAAAGATTACAAGGACCCTTGAGTAGTGTGTGCGGACAGTACTGTGTGTTTTATCTCACTCACCGGAGTAGAGGACATTCTATGCCCACTATCGTACACATGTTTGATGATTATTGTCAAGCCGAAGACCGTGATGTTCTCGTCTATGACTGGACGGCCTCTCGTTTTAATGTGCATGCTCCATTTCTCTGGTTAACTTAAAAATGTACTGCGCGCGCGCGCGCAGGCCACTTGTTTATTATTATCACGTTATTGTTATGACGTTGTTGTTCTGACGTTCATTGATGTTGAATAAAAGATGAAAAAAACACAAAAAATGATTTGACTTTCTCTTTTTTTTTTATTTAAGTCATCAAGAATGGGTTACTGAATAGGTACAAATAGAATACAGCGTACAAATAATAGTGGTATGTACACATAGAATAGTAGTGGTATGTATATACAAGTGGTACAAAAAAAGTTCTGTCAGGAGTAGGATTCGAACCTACGACAGCATTCGCCGACCAGCACTTAATACCGGCGCCTTAGACCACTCGGCCATCCTGACTTTTACAGTTTTATAACTCGTGTATCAACAGTTATAGTTCCACATTGTTCACAAGTCCAAGTAAGTGGTGCTCACACCGTCGGCCAACACTTTTCGTTTGGGGTAAAAGAAAGTAAAGGCGTCTCGTTGCTGGATGTACGTGCGCATCTGGTGGTCCACCACGCGAAATCCTCGGTTAGTGCCACTCGCACTGGCCTGGCTTTGCAGCACGTTCAAGTACAAGGCTTTGTCGATGTTGGGATCGCGCCGGCTCACTCCTTTGCAGCTAAACTTATTTTCGTCTTCGTCTCCTCCGTAACAGTAATACGTCTTGGAGGAGAGCGCAATCATAGCATCCCCACTCCACTCCAGCTTGAACAGGCCCGGCGTACGCTTATCGTACTGGTAATGGTCACGTCGAGGTAGCCACTGGTCCCGTTCCGCTTCATACTGGGCCCGTAACTCCGGTTTCACCATGGACTCCCAATCCGCATTAGAGACGGCCATGTAGGCCGAGTTGGTATCCATCTCCATGAGTTGGCAGTCTGAGGGATTAAAATACACACCCATAAAATCATAGAGAAACTGCAGCATCCTCAGCTTGGCCACCTGGTATACCATACATCCAATCTGCAGGGGTAGATTGTACCGGATAGTCTTCTTGGCTGAAGTGACTTCATAGGTGTCGTCATCGATGACCTCCACGGACCGAAACAGAGGAGAATTCACTTTTTTGCGGGCTTGGGCAGTAGTACAAATGTTCACGTTGACGTGCTTATCCTCGTTCGTAACTGTTTTTCCGTAATAACCATTGCCAGTCAACTTCCAAGATTCAGCGATGATGGCCTGACTCGGGTATTCATCACCTTGACGACGGGCCGACGTCACGATGTCGGCATTCTCCGCAAAACAAGCGTCGGGTACGTACTGTATCACTTGGTATATTTGGGTAATTTCCAAACCGTGGTTCATGTACCACTGCAGTAAGGGCGTGCCCAGCAAGATTTTCTCGGCCCACATACTACCAATCAACATCCGTCGAGGTTGAGGCAAACACTCGTGTTGCTCCGCATAGGTCCTCATGGTGTCCCCAATATCCGCCCGAGCCACCAGCGTGTTCTTAAAGATGGGAGGACACTGGGCGAAGAGAGGCTTGAGAGTGTCGGGAACATGCAAATCACATTCGACAAAGCCGTAGAGGTCCCCCGAACGAATGGCGTCCAACATCTGTGGCAGACTCAGCAGTCGCCGACGACTCAAGGGGTACTCACGCTCTTTTAGGAAACGTCGTAAATGGGGTAGGGCCTGGCACATCGTGTGAAATTCACACTCCCACATTTCAATCAGATGGTATCCTCTCTCTTTCACATAATCACCGTTCGCCACCACTTCTTCCCGTAATTCTTGCGGTGTTTTTCCACGTCGCTCGTTGAAGCGTCCAGCGCTGAAATGGCATTCGTGGCCGTGCCAATAGCAACCGTAAAATTGGAATACGGTGGGTGTTCTACCCACCAGGGCAAACCCATCGACGGGAAGTCGACGATCTCCTATGCGCTTCTCTGTGGCGTTGGTCTGGTGTCGTATATAAATGGCCCGTCGATAGGCTTCCCAATCCAACCACTGATCAGACAGATGCTTGTAGGGTGTACGTTGCGGTGTAAAATGCCGATCTTCCGCCAACCAACGTGTATAATGGCCACTGGGCATAGGTTGGGCCAGCGACCACAGGTACAAGGCATTCGCATCAAAACCGATGATCTTAGCACAGGGTTTTCCACTGGGGAGAGTAGTGACGTCCTTCTCGTGATAACGGTGAAAAATAAGACTCGGGCCGCCCACAATGTTCTGCTTTAGACAATCATGCATGTCTGCATCTTTTTGCTGTATCAGAAAGAAGTACGTAGCACACTCTTGAAAAAGATGGCGAAGCGCCAGACCCGGTAAACTCAAGCACTCCTTGAAGATGTCGACGTGCATTTGGCGACGAAAGAGTTGCACCATTTTCTCGGTCGCTTCCAGGAAAGGAACCACATCTAGGTTATTATACCATATCAGGAAATCTCGCAAGGTCTGCATATGTTCATCGTTCCATACCTGCTGTAGTTCACGGTACGTGTCTTCCGGACATTCCACTTGCTTCAAATCATCAAAGAAGGCGTGCCGAGGTGGCAACTGTGTTTCCTGCAAACGGTCGAGCGATGATATATACGTGTAAGGGAACCTCCCTTTGGTTTGTGCACAGTTATAGGCCTTGACCCACTGGTCATAGCTACAATTAGGAGCTAAGTAGTTCCGTAAATCCAGGAAATGCAGTGACGTGGTAGTGAGGGCCATATGATTATTGATCTTCTTGATGACGGACTTGATGGTATTCGACTGGGCCAAGTAAGGGTAAAGAAATTCTTTCACCATGTTCAAATCATAACGTCCCGAATTGAAACTGAGCACCGGTAACTGACCTAGGTATTGTAGGAAGCGCACTTTCAATTTCTCCGCATACGGTTTCGGTAAAGGCACATCCTGCGACTGCAGAGGCTGCGACTGCAGGGGCTCCGACTCGGACTCGGACTCGGACTCTTCATCGTCACTAAACGCTACACCCGGTATAGGAATCCGATCGTCCAGCTGGTCCAGTACGTGCTGGAACTTGGACACCAATATTTCTGTACTAGCCGCACTGACTTGCTCTAAATACTCCATCATGCGGGTGATCAACTCATGGGATTCCCCCGTGGACACGAAACACACCGAAGCAGCGTCATAGCCAGGTACGTTGCTGGAAATACTGACACTCAGAGGAATATGGCGCTGCGTCCACTGCGTTTTCGCTGAAAACATGTCCATGGGCTCCAACAGGGCCTCAAAATCGTAACACGCCCGGTAGGGAAAATAACGATCCACCTCCGGTATGATGATACCCTCATCGGCCAGTTCCTGGAAAATAGTAGGCGTATTATGATACACTCCGCCCGGATATACTCGCTTGACACTGTTGTCACAGATTTTCTCGTGGCGATGTAAGTGGTAAGACTTTTTAAACACGCGATGGCATTGGGCACAACTGAAAGACTGAGCGTACTGGCTCATATTGGAGAATCAGCGAAAAATGACTGACGCCATTGTCGTCGAACACATTGACTTTCATCGTAGCAGCATACCGTTCTGTTGAACGACGAACCAATTCAGCCACAAATGTACCCTCCTCCTCGCATCGTAATCGGTATACAAAGATATTGATGTCGAACAGTGTTTCCACGTCATCCAAATTCTTGAACGGCACTCCACGGAAGTGCCGCTTATCCAAGTCTTGCTGCTGTAAATACTGTTCCCAATAGCCATCGGCCACTGTGTCACAAGCCCGGGGGTTACACTCGTCCACATGCACGGCCAAACACCGAAACAGACATTTCCGGTCTTTGTAGGGCCCCTGTGCCCCTGCTATTAATGGATACAGGCCGTGTCGATGAAGCAACCAAGAGGGGAGTAGTACAGGAGCACCGATAGGATGATCTCTCATTTTCGTGACGAAAAATGTGACGTTGGTCACCATTTCCACCAGCCATTGGGTATTGGGGCGTTGCAACCGGGCCCATTCCAATGGGTCCAACGTAGTCAATTGGTCGATGAGTGGCTCCAGAGAAATGGCATCCGTCACCGTGAACGGCTGATCAAACACATAGGTATTATTGCTGGGATAATAATACCGCAGCTGGTCCGTCTCCTTGTGCCGTAAAATGTACCCGAATGTCATATTCAACTTGAACGCTGTCACCTGATCTTTGAAAATGTTCTCGGCATAGGTAGACAGATACGTGAGGTCCTGCAGTCGAAAGTTATACAAGTCCAATAGACGACGGTCACGGTGAAAACAATGGCGTATGGTAGCCCAGTGACGTTGATAAATGTCCCTGACACGCTCGTCTTCAGGCAAGACTTCAACCGGAGGTGCTGCTGGGTCCCAGGGAAAATCTTCTCCACGTGTCATGCTTTCGGCTCATACAAGCGGATAGGCAAGCAGGCTGGATGACTGGCTAAAGGTGAAGCAAGCAGGCAGGCGGGTCAGGTCAGGTAAGTCAAAGTGCTCCGCAAAGATAGTGCAATGAATACACCCCTACCCTAAAAATCGACTCCTTTTATACGTTTTTCCATCGTGGATGGTGGTGGGTGCAAGATGGCCGCTCATGTGGATGGTGGTGGGTGCATCATTAGCGGCCATCTTGCACCCACCACCATCCACACAGCTGTGTGGATGGTGGTGGGTGCAAGATGGCCGCTCATGTGGATGGTGGTGGGAGCGGCCATCTTGCACCCACCACCATCCACACAGCTGTGTGGATGGTGGTGGGTGCAAGATGGCCCCTCATGTGGATGGTGGTGGGAGCGGCCATCTTGCACCCACCACCATCCACACAGCTGTGGATGGTGGTGGGTGCAAGATGGCCGCTAATGTGGATGGTGGTGGGAGCGGCCATCTTGCACCCACCACCATCCACAGCACCACACGCATGCGCACAAAGCCACAAACCCGACACATTTTTTTTCTGCGCATGCGCAGTGACGAGCCATTGCGCCAATTGACCCTTTGTATACTACTACTGCTACGTATAGGCGCGCATGTGTGACGGTCTATAAAACACATCACCCTGGATCCCACACCTCCATTCCTACGGTTTCAGAGCCATGACGGAGACCTATCCCTATGCGACTCGCATTTTACAGCATGTGACCGTGGTTAATTCACTCACGGGTTACAGAGCAGTGGTTCGATCCATGTTTGCAGATGGCAACGACAACGAGGGGCGACGCCAGATCCTGAATGAGTTCACAGAAGCGGTCCTAGACAGAGTGGACTCGATGGAGGGGTGTGCTATCACCCACCACTACTGGACTATGACAGCCATCCTTGATGCCCGGGCTATGGACCACGAGCGCTCACGCCGGAACCAGCGGCGGCTCGTTGGCCTCGTCATGGTTTTTGCCCTATTGAACCTGACGCTGTGGCACTGACAGTGCGTCATTCGGCATTTCGTCAACCATGTCACCAGTCCTACGAGCCGTGCTTCCCCTCACCCCTGAGGTGGGGTTACACGTCTATGAGGATAAAATCACCCTCGTGGAAGACCATCAAGTTTGCTGGTCGGACCCTGAGACCCTATCGACTACCGTTACCCTACACCGCGATGGCTGGACCAAATTTAAACGGGCGTTGAGCGGTGAGCTCGATGGAGACCTCATCCACATAGAGAACGCCAACTACGTACACCGTGGACCCTTCTGTGCACGTGTGGGGCGTTACCACGATCCTACGCAAAGCTTCACCATAGACCACGATCTTTGAACGGCCTTGGAGAAAGTGGTGCCTATTGTGGACCAGCTGTTTACACCGGACGAGCGGTCAGCTGTTCAGTTGGGGTGGTCTCGTGCTATTGAGGACGCGCTGGCTGAACCCAATGAACAAATTTCTAGCAATGAACCAGACGACGAGGCTATAGACTACCCTGCTAGACTATACTTATAAATACAACGGTGGTAGAACCCGAACATCAGACTTCGTTATAAATAAACCAAACTCCCCGGGTCCATTATCATTTTGTCACCATGAAGCGCTAGGAGAAGGTGTTGGATAACTTATACTACAGTCCGGCGGCCTATAGTACATTGTCGGCTCTCTATCGAGCGGCCAAACCCCAGGGCATACAACGTGCCCAAGTCCGAGATTGGTTAAAAAAACAAGATACCTATACCTTACATCGAGCTGTCCGCCGCCATTTTCTACGGAACCGGGTCATCGTGGGAGGACTAGATGCCCAATGGCAAGCGGATTTGGTTGATATGAGCGCCTTTGCCAAACATAACGATGGGAATCGGTATATCTTGACGTGCATTGATATCCTATCGAAGTATGCGTGGGTGGTACCCATCCGGACGAAAACGGGGGCGAATCTCATAGCGACGTTCAAGGACATCTTCAAGACTGGGCACAAACCCTTGTATTTGCAAACCGACGAAGGCACCGAATTCCTCAACAGACCGTTCCAAGCCTTTCTCAAGAAACATAAGGCCTTCTTCTTTCACACCTACAACGAGACCAAGGCTTCCGTTGTGGAAAGGTTCAACAGGACATTCAAAGGTCGCATGTATAAATATTTCACCTATAAGAATACAAGGCGGTACATCGATGTTCTCCCGAAGCTTGTGAATGGTTACCCCATACAATGGCAGCGAACGCCGAAGAAGGAGTTCAAGGTCGGGGACCCTGTTCGGATCAGTAAAGTCAAGGGCAAGTTCGAGAAAAGTTACTTGCCCAACTGGAGCGATGAGCACTTCCTGATTACACGGCGCCTACCCCGACAGCGGCGAGTCTAGGAACTGGAAATGTTCAAGGGGAACCGTTGCTAGGGACGTTTTACGAGCTGGAATTGCAGCCTGTCATAAAAACAAAGCAAGACTACTACACGGTGGAACGCACCCTAAAAACCGAACGTCGACGTGGCATCCAATTTCATTTCGTCAAATGGCAAAGCTGGCCCAGTTCCTTCAATTCGTGGGTCGCGGCCAACCAGGTGAAATGACTATATATGACACCACCACCATCATCCGTCATTCCACGTTCGACCATGAACACAGTGCAAACTCCTCTGAACAAAGCGTCTCCCAAAACGCGCAAAGCACAAGTGGGCTTTGTAGTGATATTGCTAACCCTGCTGAGTGTGTTGTACGGAGGTGTGTTTTACGACGTAGCCTATCTCAGCACTACTCATCCCACCAAAGACACCAGGCGTGAGTCGCAATCAAACCAGTCTACAGATAGCACCAGTCAGCCCCGTCATCGAAACGAGCCCAGTCATCACCACCATCACACCCCGTGTACAGGCTACACCGAGTATAGTGTCCACACCTACACCAAGTGCACCCACTACGTCTGAAAATCCACCGGATTTCATCACTCACAGTGAACGCCCATCGACAACGGTACCAAAGCTCGACACATGGACGACCCCAGTTCACTCGTACCAAATTTACAAGAGTGGGTTACCACGACAGCGGATACACCTCCAACCATGGACCCCCGGTGGCAACATCCCTTCACCTGCGTCATCGCAGGACCGACGGGTTCCGCCAAAACGCACTTCGTCAGGAAGCTCCTCGAACACGCCGACAGCATGATTCCAACAGCTCCGCTCCAACAGCCGCTCCAACAGCCGCCATTACCAGGGGTACCACCCACAGCCCCACAGTGGGTCGAAGACGAAGTGCTGAAGAGTGTACCTGCATCGTTCATGAAACAAGCTGGCCTGGTATTACAACGGATGAAACAGAATCCTAACATGACTTGGAATGATAAAGGTGAACTACTGGTACAGAATCAGGTGGTTCCCGGTATCCACATGACGGATTTAGCGAATGACCTGATGCGTTAACGCGGGTCGCACACGGATCTTCGCGGATGGGAGATCTTCGCTCAAGGCTTGAAAGACATGCATGTACCACAGGAATTGGTGGGGAACCCCCAGCGCTGGGTCTGGATGCAGCGTGAATCGTCGAGTGGCCCACTACCTTCTTGGGAACCCGAGTGGGAACCGGAGTCACCCCCCAAACACCACAACGGCGGGCACCTACTTTTTCACCCCTTTTACCACGCCACCCCCTGAAACTACGTCCATCAAGATCTATGGCGCGTAGCAAGTCACCGCGACCTTCACGGCGATTAGAGCCCAAGGGCTGGGAGAAGTATTAAAACCAACAGCAGCAGCAGGAAAGCTCAGTCGTCAGGTTTTACCTCGCCCTACCCATTAACAGTTCGGCTGATGTGTTTCCTGACAACACCTTGGCCAATTACGTGACCCAGTTACCGCAACCGTTGCATTTATCTGGACGCTGGGAATGTGGACTCCAATACCGTTACTCGTGGTACAACGTGTGAGCCGGTGAAGTGTGGTACGAGGTGACTTACGAAGGACAAGAAACCCGACTCACCCTACGCGAAGGCCAATACGATGCCCCAAGGAGTTCATCGGTGGGCTGAGAAGTCTGATGCATTATAAGTCTCTACGGGACGTCACGAAAACTTCAAAACCCATAAAAACTTTCCCCTACAAAAATCATGTGGACTTCGATTACAACGCACACAACGACAAGGCCTGTCTCACTCTTAGCTTCAATGTGAGTGTCGAAATCAGTCCTACCCTACAACAAATACTGGGTCTCGATCTACAGGGGTACGTTGGCCCCACCGGCGAGAGAGCCCACATCACGATGGACATGCGTGGTGGTATGTATGGCCTGTACATCTACTCAGGCGTGGTCGATGTACACATTGTTGGAGACAGCAACGTTCCTCTACTACGCGTCCGCCCGGTGAAAGGCAAGTATGGAGCTCAAGTCACCCACAGTTTCAGGCACATCGTTTATCTACCAGTCAGTCAGACCGATATTAGCTCCATCGTCATCGATATAAGAGACGACACCGGTCAACCGATTGCATTCGAGCGTGGGAAAGTGGTGCTTCATTTCCGTCGTCAAGTCCGAGCGGTTCACTTTGCATAATGAAGGTGCCTTACGAGTGTGATGCACGCAGCTATATGGACTATTATGCCCAACAGGCCGGGGGTAGCTTTCCGGTCTTTGCAGGTACGCGCATGCAACGAGGACACGGGCTGGGGAACATACTCGGGAGCATCGTCAAAACGTTCCTCCCCTTGGTGACGCGTGGGGTCAAAGCGATCGGCAAACAAGCGGTTACGCAGTGGACTGCAAGTCGCGGGTGATGTCTTGGGCGCTGCGGCACCCAAAGAAGCACTGAAACGCCGAGCCAAAGAAGCAGGAGGCGTCTTGGTCGCTAAAGCACAACGCACCTTAGGAAATAAAAGACCTGCACCACCGAGACTACGCACCAGTCGACGGCCGACCCAGCGACGATGCACATCGAAGATCCAGGATATCTTTTCTTAAACATGGCTTTCATTCATGCCGAGTCCTGTCCTTCTACCAACAGTGAATTTGATTTATGGACCGTACCACCTACTCAGACCAGTGCCGAGGAGGGTCAATGGGTGGAACATCTTCCCCTTTCCAGCATTACAGCCACAGGCCCCATTGAATTCACCATCACCGACGCAGATACGACCTACCTGGATTTAGCACATACGTACCTATATGTGAAAGCTAAAATCACCAAAGATGGGTCTGTCCTCAAAGCAGATGCACCCGTCGGTCCAGTGAATCTCTGGCTTCATTCGCTATTCCAGCAAGTGGATATATCACTCAGTGATAAACTGGTGAGCGCATCGACGAACACGTACCCGTACTGAGCCTACATCGAAACAATGTTATCCTACGGGCGTGACGCTTAAAAGTCGCATTTGACAGCCCCGTTGTTCTACCGAGATACCCCAGGCAAGATGGAAGCGAGTCCCGATAATGACGGCTATACGGAGAGAATGGATTTCACAGCAGAGAGTCACTCGGTCGATGATGGGACATTTGCATGCGGACTTATTCATGCAGGACCGATACCTCTTGAATGGAGTACCTGTCAAAATACGACTAGTGCGCGCAACGCCTGCATTTGCCTTGATGTCCCCGAGTGATGACATCGAGTATAACATTGTCCTCCAAGAGGCTAGTCTGTTTGTACGCAAAGTGAAACCTAGCCCAGGTGTACAGTTCGGGCACTTGGAGAAAAAACCAGCCCAGTACCCGATTCGACGAGTACAGACCAAGGTCTTTTCTGTCCCTAAAGGGAATATGATTGTCAATCAAGAAAACCTGTTCCTGGGAGATTTGCCCAAGCGTTTAACCCTAGCCTGTGCGGAGAACGTCAGCTGTAATGGGGCTATATCGTGGAATCCGTTCAACCTAAAAGCGTTCAACATCAATTTCGTGGCCCTGCATGTGGATGGCCAACAGGTACCAGCATGACCCTTACAACCTAACTTCGGAACGGCCAATTACATCCGCAGCTATCTGAACCTCTTCACAGCAACTGGCCAAATCAACCAAGACGAGGGAAATATGATCAGTCGAGAGGACTACGCGAACGGATACACATTGTTTTGTTTCGATCTGACCCCCACCTTAGACAACGATCATCAACTGAATCTCGTCAAGAAAGGTAACTTACGCTTGGAACTGCATTTCGGGACACCTTTACCGCGAACCATCAATGTGATTTGCTACGCTGAGTTTGCCAACATTATTCAAATCGATGAAATCCGCAACATCCTGTGTGACTTTGCCACCTAACATGGATACAGACCAGATAACCACCGTGCTGGAGAATGACCCAGGGACACGTATGGTCTTTCAAGGGGTGTTCGTCCGAGATGTGTTCCCATTAGACCGTGTGTATCCTGCTGCTTACGTCCTGAATACAGACCCGATGGATCGGACCGGTCAACACTGGGTGGCCGTGTACTTGACAGAAGAGCAGGGCGAATACTTTGACCCGTACGGCCTACCACCTCTCCATCCCGATTTAACAGACTTCATGGATCAAGGCAGAGAGACGTTGTGTTGGAATACTAAAACGTTGCAAAGCCTGACCAGTAGTGTGTGCGGACAATATTGCTTGTTTTACCTGTACCATCGATGTCGGGGAAGAACCTTATCTACCATCGTCCACATGTTTGACGAGTACTCCAAGGCCGAGGACCGAGATGTACTCGTATATGACTGGGCTGCCTTTCATTTCAATGTACAAGCCCCGTTCTGGGCTTAAGTTTTTTCACGTAAAGCCCCGTGTTCTGGGCTTCAGTTTTTTCACGTGGTTGTTCTCACGTTGAATAAAAAAATAAGATCTCAAAACCCTGTCTTGTGTGTTTTCTGTGTGAGCATAATGCCCAATGTGGGACATGTGGGGGTTCAATCAATGAATGGGTTGAGCAAAATAGCCAATCAGTGGCCTAGGATGGGATCAAATGTAACCCATCAATGCCCAGAAAACCAACATAGGCGTTAAGGCCTTGATATAACCTGCCCGGAGCATGGTTAGTACTTCCGAATTTCCCCTTGCGGTGTTGTTGTTCTGACGTTCAATAAAAAACTTCGTGAAAACCCAAGTGAAGTTCAAATGTTTTATTAAGGCGAACAAGTAACTTGAACAAGAATGTATATACAAGTATGTAAGGTGAACAAGTATATAAGACTGGTGCAAACAAGAATTAAGGTAAACACGTATGTATATATAGAGAATATGCGAAGTAACAGTGGAGTGTATAACAGTTCACAGGCCAATTCATCGAACTAACGTACTGTATATAGAGTAATTATTCAAAAGAATGGAGTATAGTTCACAATTAGACAAATTCATCGAACTGGTGTTATGTGTATATAGAGTAATTCGAGTTCACTTAGAGTCCAAATGTCTATGTATGTACATTATTCATAGAGTTCACAAATTCACAAGTCCGGGTATAGTTTATTTAGACTCCAAATATCTATGTATGTACATTATTCATAGAGTTCACAAATTCACAAGTCCGGGTATAGTTCACTGACGTCATCGGTTAGAGACAATATATGTAGTAGTCACTAGTTCACAAGTCCAGATAGGTGGTACTGTCGCCATCGGGAAGGACTTTTCGTTTCGGATAAAAGAAGGTGAAAGCATCTCGTTGCTGTATGTACGAACGCATTTGATGAGCTGCCACACGAAACCCTCGATTGGTCCCACTAGCACTGACGCGGTTTTGAAGTACGTCCAGGTAGAGGGTTTTGTTAATGGTGGGGTCCCGTCGATTGACCCCTTGCAGCTGAACTTGTTTTGGTCTCCACCGTAACAATAGCAGGTTTTGGATGAGAGGGCGATCATAGCATCACCACTCCATTCCAACTTGAATAGGCCTGGAGTCCGTTTATCGTGGTTGTAATGGTCACGTCGCGGTAGCCACTGATCCCGTTCCGCTTCATACAGGGCTCGTAGTTCCGGTTTCACGAGTGACTCCCAATCCGCATTAGAGACAGCCATGTAGGCAGAGTCCGTATCCATTTCTATCAACTGCCAGTCACTCCAGTGGAAATCATACAGGAACTCCAACATCCGGAGTTTGGCCATCTGGTACACCATACATTCAATTTGGAGGGGCAAGTTGTAACGCGTGGTCTTTTTGGCAGAGGTAACTTCGTAGGTATCATCATCGATGACGTCGACAGAGCGACACAGTGGAGAGTTGATTTTAGTTCGGGCTTGTTTCGTAGTGCATATATTCACGGTGACGTGGCGGGCTTGATTCGTCACGGTTTTGCCATAGCAACTATTCTCTACCAGTTTCCAGGATTCGGCGATAATGGCCTTACTGGGATCCTTATCACCTTGACGACGAGCGGACGTCACAGTGTTTGCGACGCCGGAAAAAAAGGCGTTGGGTACATACTGCATGACTTGATAGACTCGTGTGACCTCGAGACCGTGGCTCATGTACCAGTGCAGAAGTGGCGTGCCCAGTAAGATTTTTTCAGCCCACATACTGCCTCTCAGCATCCGGCGATGTTGTTTCATGTTCCTCTGTGTTTTTAAAAATGGGTGGGCACTCTGCAAACTGTGGCTTCAGGGCGTCGGCGTAGGTCGCATTCTACAAACCCGTAGAGGGTCTCCGTACGCACGGCTTCAAGGATATGTGGCGTGGTGAGAATACGACGACGACTGAGCGGGTACTCGTGCTCTTTCAGGAAATTACGCAAGTGTGGGAGGACCTGGCACATGGTATGGAATTCACATTCCCACACTTCGATGAGATGATACCCCAACTGTTTAATATAATCAGCATTGTCCACCACTTCCGCCTGTAGTTGTTTTTCCACGGCGATCGTCGTAGCGACCGTGGGAGAACTTGCAATCGTGCCCGTGCCAATAGCACCCGTAAAACTGAAATACTGTAGGCGTTCCATTCACCAGGGCAAACCCATCGACGGGCAGTCGGCGATCTCCTACTCGCTTTTCTGTGGCGTTGGATTGATGTCGGATAGAAATGCCGCGTCGATGGGCTTCCCAGTACAGCCACTGGTCGGCGACGTGTCTGTGGGACCGTTGAGGTTTGAAATGCTGGCCTTCCGCTAACCACCGTGTATAATATCAGCTTGGCATGGGTTGAGCAATGGCCCACAGATACAGTGCATTCGCATCAAAGGCGATGATTTTGTGGCACACTTTCTAACCTCGAATGGTCGTCACATCTTTCTCGTGGTACCGGTGAAATATGAGGCTTGGCCCGCCCACAATGTTATCCCGCAAACAATCATGCATGTCCTCGTCTTTTTGTTGAATGAGCGAGAAGTAGGTAGAACAGTCTTGAAAGAGATACCGAAGAGCCAGGCCAGGTAAACTCAAACACTCTTTGAATATCTCGACGTGCATTTGGTTGCGGAATAGTTGCGCCATTTTCTCGGCCGCTTCAAGGAAGGGAACGACATCCAAGTTATTATAATATACCAGAAAATCTCGCAAGGTCTCCATGTGTTGGTCGTTCCCTACCTGTTGCAGTTCCCGGTACACTTCTTCAGAACATTCTTCTTGCTTTAAATCATCGAAAAAAGCGTCCCGGGATGGTAACTCTGTTTCCTCCAAGCGGTCGAGTGTCGACATGTAAGTGTAAGGGAACCTCCTTTGGCTTGTTCACAGTCATAGGCCTTCACCCACGGAGCACAACTATAATTGGGCGCCAAATAATTCCGAACATCCAGGAAATTCAGTGACGTGATAGTAACCGCCATGTGATTATTAATCTTTTTGATCACACTCTTGACTTCACCGGACTGTGCCAAATAAGGGTACAAAAACTCCTTCACCATGTTGAGGTCGTAACGTCCAGAATTAAACCCGAGCACAGGTAATTGAGGTGGACGAACCGGGCTTCAGTTTTTCCGCATACACTTTCGGTAAGGGTTGCGGACGAATCTCTCTTTCGGCCTCGCCACTTTTCTCCTCTTCCTCTGACTCACTTTCTTCGCTGTCACTGAACGACACACCGGGCTCGGGAATTCGATCATCGAGTTCATCCAGAACATCTTGGAACTTGACTACCAACAGTTCCATACTGCACGCGCTCACCGCCTCTAAATATCCCATCATCCGCGTAATCAGCTCATGGGGGTCTCCGGTCGATACAAAACATACAGGCTCAGCGTCATAGCCGGGAACGTTGGTTGAAATGCTGACACTCAGCGGGATATGACGCTGTGTCCACTGCGTTTTGGCTGAGGTAGTGTCCATGGGTTCCAAAATCGCTTCAAAGTCATAGCACGCCCGGTAGGGAAAATAACGGTCCTCTTCCGCCACCACAAGACCCTCACCAGCTAGTTCCTCGTAGATAGTGGGTGTATTGTGGTATACACCTCCAGGAAATTTCCGTTGAATAGCGTTCGTACAGATTTTCTCGTGTCGGTGTAAGTCGCGAGATTCTTTGAACACGCGTTGGCATTGGGTGCATCTGTAGGATTGGGCGAAGAGGCTCATGTTGTAGATCAGGGAAAAGTGACTGACTCCACTGTAGTCGTAGACGTTCACCTTCATCGTGGACGCTTACCGTTCTGAAGAGCGATGCACCAATTCAGCGACAAATTCAGAGTTCTCCTCGCCTTCCCGTAGTAATCGATAGACAAAGATATTCACCTTGAAGAGCGATTCGACGACATCCAAATATTTGAAGGGTACACCCCGGAAGTGCCGCGCGTCCATATCTTGTTCCTCTAGATACTGTTTCCAATAGCCATTGGCCACTTTGTCACACGCCCGAGGATCACACTGGTCCAAATGTACAGCCAAACAGCGAAAAAAACATTTCTGGTCTTTGTAGGGTCCATGTGCTCCGGCTGTTAACGCATACAGGCCTTTTCGTCGACTCAGCCAAGGGGGAGAATGACGGGAGCACCGATCGGATGATTCCGCAATTTCGTCACGTAGAATGTTACGTTGGTAACCATTTCCACCAATCATTTCGTGTTCGGTCATTGTAGGCGGGCCCACTCCAACGGGTCTAATGTAGTAAGTTGATCAACCACCGGCTTCAGGGAAATAGCGTCCGTCACAGTGAAGGGCTGGTCAAATACATGGTTGTTGTTGCTCGGATAGAAATACCGTAGTTGATTGGTCTTCTTGTGCCGAAGAATGTATCCAAAAGTCATATTGACCCGACACGACGTGGATTGGTCGTTGAAAATACGCTCCACGTAGGATGGAAGATATATAAGCTCCACCAGCCCAAAATTGTACAAGTCCAGTATGGGCCGTTGACGGTGAGAGCAATGGCGAATGGTGTTCCAATGTCGCCAGTATATGGCACTCACGGATTGGTCTTGTGGTAATGCTTCATCGGCAGGCACCACTGGATCTACTGGAAAATCTTGTTTTGGTCTCATATTGTTGTCGTCTTGTCTCAGTGGAGATCTTGAACGATCACGAATCACGCTGGCAGTTCACCCTGTAATATAGCAGATTTTGTCTTTAACACAATGAATCGATCACGAATCATGAATTCTTAACTTATTTCGTATCAAATGTTGCTACACTCACGTGCCATAATAACAGTTCACAAAATGGCTGACGTTGACAGCCGCGCATTATTGTCACGCTAAGTTGCAGGCTGTGTTAGGTTGAATTACTGAAAGTCCTCCAAAATCATGGGGATGTGAACATTAACTCTCAATTAATATACACATTGTGAATAAAAAATTGTATTTGAAGAATTTTGGTTCAAGTTGCTTCTGAATGGTAGGGGGTTGTATATATTTCAACGAAATTTTTTTAATATATTTTGGCCTTTTACAAAATGTCTGATAAAATCATGTAAATTTAAATTTTTTTAGAACTTCCTACATATATTATATTATGTTGATGTCTTGGGACTGACCTGATCAAATTATGAAGATCAATCAGTTAAAATAGTCCATACTGAGAACCTGTTCTTGGACCCTGTCAATCATAAAAAATCTCCATGAAATTAATATGGATTTGCCGCCGAGCGGTTTATAAAGCTCAATTGGTTTCCAAGGGTCTGCATCTTCATATCAGTTTGAAGACATTTTTTCAATACTATATAAATTTGGTATGGATGGGTTCACTATAAAGTCATTTATTTTGATAGTAACTCAACCTTGTATTTTTTTTCTCTGTCTCTTTTCTCCGCATTTTCTAAACTGTCAAAATTTTAGCCATAAAAACTCGTACTTCTGTTTTTCCATGGAGATTTCCTCTATTATCCGGTTCACCGCAAAATTCAAAATTTGACAGCAGTAATCCCTAATCTCTCTAGTTTAATAAAATTCTATAAAATTGGTCATCAGTTATGTTTTTGAAACCCCCAAAATATGTGATATTTTTCTGGCACTGGCCGTCAGCCATTTTGTGAACTTTATTATGACTTTATAATTGATCCGGCCAATAGATGATTTTCACCAATGAATGTATACAGGATCTGCAAATGGCAGTCATGAAAGAAGCAGTTTTAATATAATATTAGAAGTAATATACACGCCAGACGAGACAAATGGCGGGGAATAAAAAACCCAAGGGGCTTGTTCTATCCCAGAAAAAAACAAAATTGACTAAAGAATATGAAAAAAGAAAAATACGAAAAAAGAATGCACATATGTAAATTTTATGCTTCGTGTAAAACTAGATAGATTTCTATCGGTCAAAGGGAGTCAATGGAGGTCTACCTTTCACAGTGTCTCACAAGATTTATCTCCCCTCAGCCTTGATGACAGCTGTCACTCAAGATAGCGTTCAACCGTTATCACTCGTGCAGATCTGTTTAGCTAAGTTATGTGTTATGGGACGGATGTTGGGTGAATCGTCTGTAAATTTTGACAAACTTTAGACATGCTGAAAAAAGCCCATCACTTGGACTTTTACATTGATTTCAATATATGATAAAGAACGCTCTTAGACCCAAGGATTGACGCGTTAGATCCACCTAGAAAAACAGACAACTTACGTGCAAAATTAGACGGAAATTTCCCGGCATGGTGTTTACGGAGATATACCCGGAATCTGACTAAACTCTTATCAGGTAAGTTTCCCTACTCTTGAATGATGCCCGCTTTCAATGGAAAATGTATCTTAAAATATCACGAATGTCCGATTTTCTGTACAAGTTGACAACAACAACATGGTCCCGAACTGAATATGCATATGTGGAAATGTACCATGTTGCTACGTGAGCACTAAATTATCTGGTGAACTCGAGCTTCATAAATTCTATAGTTCTGGTACGCTGTAATCCAAGCTTCATATATCATGTACATTTCCTAGCATAGATATTATTAAAAAATAATTTATATTACGTACGTGTAAGGCGTTGGGTGGTGTTACTCAGTATGATACTGGTCAGGCAGATTACTACACACAGGCATGCAGTGGTCAGGTACAGCGTCAGGTGGGCAGGCAGGTCCGTTAGGCAGGCAGTGGTCGGGCAGGCAGGCAGGCAGGCAGGCAGGTCCGTTAGGCAGGCGTGCTCGAGCAGGCAGGAAAGTCGGTTAGGCAGGCAGTGGCCAGGTAGACAGGCGGGCAGGAAAGTCGGTTAGGCAGGCAGTGGTCAGGCATACAGTGGTCGGTATACAGCGTCAGGCAGGCAGTGGTCAGATCGATAGCTTCGGAGGGTCAGTGAAAATGTTGGTATCGACCTTTTTATAGGAGAAAAATTGGTACTGAGCCAATTGGCAGCCAGCCAACTGGAGGAATGCCATTGCAGACCGCATTACCCCCAGACCGCATCACCGCGGCAGAATTCAAGGTCAAAGAACTATATAAAAATGCTGATGCAATCCATAACTTTGAGCTGGTGGCGCCCCCTGTCGGAATCAAGAGTTACCTCCCCCGGCAAAATGTGCGGTTAAACCGGTAGACCCTACTACTGACCTGTATCTGTTCTTTTATGAATATGACTATATGCAGGCGCTTTCAAAAACCGATCCATGCAAAGCCCGTTACTTCTCATTCACCAAACGCTATATAGTCGATCTTCTCGCTGTGGATAATCGTTATATAAATGTCGCAGTGAAGGATATATATCCACCTTCACTGGATTTGAAGGAAACTACAGATAGCCCTACAGGCACATCATATTTAGATCTATATCTCTATAAAAATTAAGCGGGCATTCTCTCTCGTCGACTTTATGACGAAAGAGATGATTACAATTTCGACATCGTAAACTATCCCTTTCTGGACAGTAATATTCCAGTGGGACCTGCATATGGCGTATACATATCTCGCCTAGTAGCATTTGCTAGATCCTGTGTTAAATGTGACGCTTTTAATCAACGTCACAAAACATTGTTGCAGAAACTTAT
>JAVTVY010054581.1:0-28645 GCA_036873755.1 Hanleya hanleyi | reverse complement strand
GCATTGTTATCAGGAAGTTCTGAGCTGACCGAATTCTGATGAAAATTTGATTGATAATTATTTTTTTATATTATTTATTGATAGCTCAGCGAGTGCACTGTCATATCCATTGGGAAACCTTGGCTGTATGCTTCACTGTATATATAACACAGTACAAAACGCGATGGCATAATGAAATAGGAAACGCTAATTTTCCATCATTTGTTAGTGCATTTATCTACACTACTATTACCAACTTGCCATTCTTAATACACACAATTCAGCATATTGTTATAGATATATGTAAACTGTGACCTTTAACGTGTATCCTATTTCACATCCAAACATTTCATCACATACCAAATCAGGCTTCAAATTGAGGTCAAATTGCCACTGGTGAAATATCCTACATCAACCAATTAAGTCAGCCTGGTGTAATAACCCATGATGTGATATCATCCTTCAGATTAGCCTGTGAGCAACAATGATAAAATTTTACTGAGGGTGAAACAAAGCCATCCTGCAAGCCACCAAAGGAATTTATCAGCTTGTGTTGGGACATTTTGTCGGTATCATGTAAGTTATTTAGTAGTTTACTCATTCAAATCTCCATACCATATTTTCTGTTATTCAACAGACAAATTTCTTTACTGATTTTAATTGTTTAAGTTTTACTGGATTTCAACTGCTACAGATACATGTAGTAACATAGTACTGATACTGTAGAAATGGGTAGTGTGAATTTAATTATTCCATGTTGAGTACAATTTGTTCACATGAATGGTGGAATGTCTGGACTCTTAAATGAAAGTGTGTTATACATGTACATACCTCAAGCATGTCAGGTTTGAGGAACAAACATGCATGGTTGCAATTAAGATATAATCAAAGAAATTTCGTGACAATTATTGAATCTAAGTAGGCACCAACCTAACAAAATGAGCTTAATGAAAAAGGCCTTTCTGGCGTAAATTGTTTTCTTTTGAGAGAGAATGGTATTTTCTGAGTTAAGAACTTCCTGTATAAAGTTAGGTTGTTTCTTTTTGCCGCTGTTGTGTGCATCAAGTGTATGGAAACATGATATATGCACACAGAGCCCTGATCTACCGCTGTATAAAACTCAGCATCTGGCATTGACGGCATGTTTAAAGGGTCTCAAATTATTTTCTTTTGGTAGAATTTAACTACATAAAGTAACTTTGATCATGATGTGAAAATATGAGTACATACTTTGAGTTTTTTTGTACCTCTTGAATATGGACTATATATCACACTGGGTTATAACTTAAACAAAAAATCACATGTGTAAACAAAATATGTCTAAATTTTTCTTGTCATTTCAAATCTTGATCCATTTTGATTCCTTGATTAGGGGATACAGAATCACTGGCATGGAATGTGTTGGTGTGTCACAGCAATGTAATTCCGATTCACACAAAGAAGCTGAGGTGGTTTAATGTTCATCAATGAAGAAAATCACCAGTCAACCGCCATAGAATATAATGTGAAACAAGAAAACCGGAATAGTACATTCATCAGATTGCCGATACCCAAAATGTGTTGTCTCATATATCTAGATAACAACGTGATGTAAAGACGCTATTCATTCGTCTTTGTACCGGTTATGCCAGGAATGGCAAAGAATCCTTATGCAGAGAAGGTGTTAGTCTTGAGTTGAATTACCGTAAACTACATATAGGCTTCCTTTCTTCTATAGTACTATATATAAAAAATTGTTGTATTGTTGGGAAAATATAGGCGATTCAAAAAGTTGTTTTGATCCGGGACAAGAGCACTGAAAACCATGAAAGAGATGTAAATGTATTTTCACACGTAAAGCTTGAAATCTTCTGAACTTTTTATTATTCAATCTGTTTTCTTAAAAAATTGTAAAATTAAATCGGCGATCGTTATTTATTTTTGGAATGAAGGCGCATTGGGAGACTGTTGCCAACAAGTTCTGAGCTTACCAATTTTCGATGAAAATTTCTGGTGATTTTTGATGAAAATCACTGGCGCTTCTGACTTGGGCGGTGCCCATCTTCATATAGGCAGGATTTCAACTGGAGGTGGGGGTTTCCAAGAGTTCAGTTCGCGTTTGAGTCCTAATGCCTACTCTACTTCGTAGGTCCTGTGACGTTAGTCACACTGCTCATGTTGCATTACACATGCTAGAAGATATTCAAATGTTCCCATAACTCTCCTATTCATGCGTGCACATTCTATTAAAGTGACGTATTTCGAGGATATGCTCTACTCACCGCAGGCTTATCTTTTGCCATATCTGAAAGAGAAAGAAGGCCAATTAATATGATGAAGACAACCATTCTGCTAAATATAACCAACAACAGACTACAAACGATTGCAACTGGCATGCGTGGTTCAACTCTTCGAATACTACAGCTAGCTAGCCTATATATTGAATTCCGTATGTGACTAAAATATTCAGCATATATATGTTATGTTCTTGTCTGGAAATTGAGAACAAATAGTCTACCATTGCACAGACGTTTCCTGCTCTTGGGGACCACCCATAAATAGCGGAAGAATATCGTATGGAGGCAACACGTCTTTAATAACTAATAATCAATAATTAACATATAACTTGTTCTAATCAGAACGTTGGATATTACTAGAATATCAGCATGTATTAGTACATCAGTAATACGAAGCTGCGCATCAAAAAACTCCTCGGCTCTGGGTACATTCATAATGTATTCAATTTGAACCAAGATGTCAGGAACACCAAGCAGTCACAAATATACAGATTATCAAAAATTTTGCAATTAGAAATGGTCCCTAAGATTCTGTCCAATCAGAGAAACCGGTATTCATTACATAAGTTTCTTGATGCATCAATGATGTACATGAGCAGTGTGACTAACGTCACAGGACCTACGAAGTACAGTAGGCATTAGGACTCGAACGCGAACTGAACTCTTGGAAATCCCCACCCCCAGTTGAAATCCTGCCTATATTAAGATGGGCACCGCCCAAGTCAGAATCGCCACTGATTTTCATCAAAAATCACCAGAAATTTCATTAAAAATAGGTCAGCTCAGAACTTGTTGGTAACAGTCTCCTAATGCGCCTTCATTCCAAAATAAATAACGATCACCGATTTAATTTTACATTTTTTTTTAAAGGAAACAGATTGAATAATATAGGTTCACTAGATTTCAAGCTTTACGTGTGAAAATACATCTACATCTCTTTAGTGGTTTTTAGTGCCCTTGTCCAGGATCAAAACAACTTTTTAAATCACATTATTTTCCCAACAATACACCAAATTTTTATATATAGTACTATAGTATAGAAAGGTAGCATTTATGTAGTTTACGGTAATTCAACTCGAGACCAACACCTTCTATGCACAAGATAATAATGATTCTATGTGATTCTCCTGAGCATAACCGGTACAAAGACGAATAAATAGCGTCTCTACATCACGTTGTTATCCTGATATATGAGACAACACATTTTGGGTATCGGCAATCTGATGAATGTACTATTCCGGTTTCCTTGTTTCACATTATATTCTATGGCAGTTGATCGGTGATTTTCTTTATGATAAACGTTAAACCACCTCAGCTTCGTTATGCAAACAGCGCTGAATTTTTGAGGGTATATGCAGTAGGGTATTTTTAGCCGGAGAGTAACTGATAGGCCTAGTCATTAAATGCGATAAAACGCTGGAGCAAAACGGACCACAGTTTTCTTGGCAATGATGACATGTTTGGATGTGAAACAGGATACACGTTGCAGGCTACAGCTTACATATATATAACAATATACTGAAGTGTTAATTATAAATCTAATTTTAATCAGAATTATTTCAGATCAGAACTTGCTGGTAACAATGCCCTAATGCACGTTCATGCCAAAAATCAAGGTTCTAATGTCAACGGTTCTCCTTATTTTGCCGACGAAAGGATTCGGATGGACTGACTCACTCACTCATTACCGGACAATTTGCGATCTGTAGCCTACTTCGTAGGAATACCAAATTTTACATCGAGCATTTGAACGGTATCAGAGATAGAGATCATTAATTATTTCGCATAAATTAAAGATGGCCACCCATCCTTCCCGCCACTCAGAGGAACTGATGTGGTTATTCATTGAAAGTCTCTTGATACATTGATGCTGTATACCAAGTTTGGTATAGAACACTTAAATTGGATCAGAGATATATATCATTAAAGTTTTTGCATAAATTAACGATGGCCTCCAAGGTTTTCGGTCAATCAGGTCCTGATTCAAAGTATCTGGATGTATCGATGATGTATACCAGCTTTCATATAAAACAACTGAATGGTAACAGAGATATGTATCATTATCGATTTCGCATAAATTAAAGATGGCCTCCAGGATTTCCAGCTAATCAGAAAAGCTGGTTTGGTAATTCATTGAAAGTTGCTTGATGTATCTATGATGTATACCAACTTTCGTATTGAACAGTTGAATGGTTTCCGAGATATGGATCATTATCCATTTCGCATAAAATTAAAGATGGCCGCCGAAGTTTTCATCCAATCAGGTCCCAATTCAATAGGATTCTGGTCCTTGACTGGGTAAATAAGCATACCAACTTTGGAATTCTTCAGTGGAACCGTTCTCCGCCTATCTCGCTCACGTACGGACGGACGGACGTACGGACAGACGGACGTACAAGACGACGACAATACCCCATGGCCAAAATTGGCCGAGGGGTAATAAAAACTACCCATTCATAGTGTTACAACAATAAAATCGAAATTGTAATTCTGCATACAAAAATTTTTTAGTACAGAAAAATATACCCAAGGTCTAGGCTCAGAGTAGGAATTGGCGTCAAACTGCGCCGATTGACGTCTGAATTTAGGCGTTTGTTTCCTTTGGCTTTTTGTTATGCATAATGGTCCATAACGAATCAACTACTTGTTCTAATCAGAACGTTGGATATTACTAGAATATCAGCATGTATTAGTACATCAGTAATAAAAACTACCCATACATAGTGTTACAACGTTTGTTTCCTTTGGCTTTTTGTTATGCATAATGGTCCATAACGAATCAATTTGTCTTTAGTTTCACCATATCTTATGTAATATCACATCGAACAATGTTTTTGGTTCAATGTGTCATATTTTATAAATTAAAAAAATCCACGATAAAATTTCCGAAACCCCCTTCCAAACGTTGACTGTGAAATATTGATCTACTTATGTGTACCTTCAGCCACTGAGCTGGTATTTTTCCCTGCCGATTTGCACTTGATGATTGGATGGCTTGGACGAAACGAATCTGTCGAACAGAACATGTATGTTATTGTTGCAACACTTCAAATTGGAGTGATATGCAATCGGTGGGAAAAATTTACGACTTCAAATTGCACAATCTCACTTACGTCCAAACGGCAAGCATCTGAGGGCTGAGACATTCTTACAGGCTACTCGATTATACTCGATCGTATAGCTTACTGGCGCTTGTGAATAATTTTAGTTGCATTATTTGCATTTAGTTGCATATATCCGTATAAATTAGAAACTGGTGTCATCGGAATTCTGTCAAACGTTGAATGTGAAACATGTATTACTTACTTTCCCCCGCTGAGCTGGTCTTTTTTCCTGTTGAGTTGGACTTGATGTCTCGATCGCTTTGACGAAACGAATCTGTCGAAAAGTAGAATATGTTATTGATGAAACACTTCAAAGTCACATTGCGTTCCTCTGTAGAATCTGACATTTACGTCTAAAACACCAAAGCATCTGAACTAAACACAACATAACGAAGGAGGTGGAAAATGATTCTAGTGTAATGGCAAGAAGTAATTTTACCCCAAACGCAAATACACTGACTGCATATGTCTAAAAATTTCAAGAGAACCAAAACTGATCCCTGTGATGATTTGTGTCCCTATTATGCTTTCATTGTAGCTGTTCGTGCGAGCATCTTGAATGACACGGCCCTTAGCATCGGCTCGAGTGGTACTAGATACAAATTTTGAAGAGCGATCATGTAATTTCCCTATCAAGTCATTTGACATCTCCAGAACTTCAAGTTGTCCTTTTAAGCCAAAGGCGAAATCTTGATCGTCTTGCAAAAAAGGCCGGGTTCGGACCGCTTGCAGAGTTGTCCACAGTTGACCACATGCCCGTTACAAATATATAGCTTATGTTTATACACATAATTTATTTTATGCTGCTGTTTGGTATTAATATGGTTTTATCAATTAAGGTTTTCGATTATGGAAACTTATCCGGTTTGACCTGTAGACTATTCGAGATAATGTATATACTGACTTCCAACTGTCGCGGTATGTCCGGTGGGATTCCCACTCTGAGTTGCATCTGAAATACACAGAATAAATTAAAAAGCCCTTAGTAAAGAATGATGTTTTATCTGTTTACGAATATATTCAATCTTCGTTTGTAATAATGGCTACCGTTATTTACTTAGTCTCGAACTAATTGGTTCCAATTGCTCATTGTACAGTCTCGGTCACAGTGGCAGATGCATTGGTAAGAAATTCGAATCTTTGACAGTGACCTTCTGTCGAGAGTGTACTTATGGTATTCGAATTTTTGTTGACAACAAATGTCTTGACCTGGACATGAAAACTTATGCCATAGCTTTCGGGCATTATTTCAACAACTGTCGTTTCTATGTATGTTATTCCGAATTATACGATGACTTCTGTTTGTGCTGATTTTTTTTGTATTGCTGATTGCGACGTGAGTGTCCAGTCGCTGTTCCAGTATCCTCTTGGGTGCTAGTGTAAATATTCTCACAGTATTTATTGTCTGCTTCGCTGTATTGCCTGGAGTTACCAGCAGGGCCTCATTGATCGTTATTCGATAGAACAATAACAAGAAGTTTTATTGTCACATGTATATTTCTGTATAACATTTTCTTTATAGACGTTGCTCTCACCCGTTTCAGTATCCACTACGGTTTGTCTCGGCTTCTTAGGTACACTGGGCTTGGAAAGTTCTGAATCAAAGGAATCGAAAATAAAGATTTCTATCTGCGTCAAGCCTATCGTTTTCAAAACTGCGCTGTTACAATTTTCAACACCCGTCAAGTGCTGGTGTTCATTGGGAGATTCTTTTCACAAGTCGGATGAGGAAAGGAACGTTTGCTTTCATACAAGTAACAATCGAGTAAAACAAAAAAATAAATTGCAATATGAAATTTCTTACTCTAGTTAAACTGTTTTTTCCATCATGAAATTGATTAACAAAGCGAGACATATAGACATATATCTACGTATTTCCACATAGCTGGCAGTATCATTCCCCATTTCAGAGACATCTAAACGAGTATTTTCAAGAAAGGGGAGACAGGTTCACAAAGTTTAAAATATGTTTCCAACCTTCCATTATAATCTTTGTTGATAATCGATTTTGGTAGTACAATAGAATAGAAATAATGTTTTCATAGGCGTGCTCAATGGTTATTCTACGCACGGTTAGGCCCTTATCCAAAAAAAAACAAACTTTCCCACACTAACCGTTTGTAAAATAATGATTGAGCACCCCTATGGAAACATTATATCTTAAGTTTAGGACAATAACCCCGGCAGTAATACATTTAATAATCCTTACGAATACGCCTCCCGGTTTGGCGGGCATTGATTCGAATTTACATCGCAAGGTCCCTTTATATTCTCAATAAGTGGTACATTTCTGCTATACGACCCTGTCAAGGTTCCATTATGCTGAACTGTGATCCTGATTTATGCACAGTCAAACAACCGAAAATATCCAGTGATATATATGTACCAATCATGTCAACGTCGGCATGATACCGGCGACGGGTTATTGGACATTGACATTGACTGTCGTACGATAGACGTGTTTCTATTATTGACGCGGAAATTCTTTTGTCGACGACGGCTGAATATTGGATGTCAGATCTGACGCCTATATCTTGTATACATTTCATCGACGATGTGATCTTTTTTTCAATTCAACGTTTGGGCCGATGAGAACAAAGCTAGTGAAAGTATCTTGTATATTGACGTGTGTTGATAACTATATACTCGTTACATATCCCATTTTAATTCGATCAACCGCGCTTTTCCACATAAACCACTTCGTCAATCACGAGCCTCGCTGTCAACGTAAGTGATTCAAGCTGCTTGATGCACTCATTCTACATTACACCTACATTGAAGCATTGTACCATACCTTTCGAAATCTTTGGCTTTGCTCCTCGCTTACTCTTAGCACCAGTATTCTGGAGTGCTGTGTCTTCCTACAAGAATCATTGAACGTGCAAAATTAATACAGCAATTTCAAATCAACAATGTCTCCGTTATACTTGATAAAAACGGGAGAAAAGCTGTCGCGGAATAGACAAATAGCGGTGCTGCCTCTGCTCCTCAATTCCCCGTCGTAGAATCCACAGGAGTGCTCTATTTTTGAGGGGGAATTGTTTAGACATGTTGTTTTCTCATAAAACATTAACTGGTGTCAGCAATTATGCAGTGGCTCCTACAAGTATGTGTCGATCTCTTACCCATTTCTCGTCTTGACAAATCACGTATATGTCGTGAGAAACTTATTGGTATGTTGAATCATAACTTTGTTGAACGGTGCACATTTTCGGGGATCACGTTAGAATATCCGCCTGTCGAATTACCTGGCTGAGTTTTGTGTGGTAATACGTTGTATATTGGATGAATGGGGAGAGGTTGAAAAAAAATGTATCGCTTCCCCTTCCTAATACGAAACGATTATCGCTATCTTTTATTTGCATCAGATTATGGTATCATTTAAACATAGAATTAGGTTTGCCATTGGAAATGCCATGGTTCCGCCATATCTCGATGCATGGGTTCGCCGTTTTCAATACCGTGTGTTACAGACTCATTCAGCTTCTAATAATTAAACTTCGATGCTGGATATACAGTATGTCTGTGTTACATATATATGTACAAGAACACATAGCTAGACTTCAAAGAGATGTAACACTCTAATTATAGTCACGAATGATCTGCATGTAGCTAACCGCTTCGATCTAGCAGTTCTGAGATTTTGCTCAGTACTTTTTAAATACTCTCAAAAAATTGATGGCAAAGCTATCACATTGTGCCTTCATTTAAAGCTTCCAGTACATGAGAGTGCTTGTTTGTGAGTTGCAAATTTTTAAGAGATAATTTGCCCTCTCAAAGAAGCAGTAGGGGATTTCAGATGCCATCATTTTGATGCCCCTTGTGATTGCACAAAATAAGCATCAGTTTTCATACGTTTGTTTGATATCAATCAATTAAATATCACCTTTTCCTGTCGGATTGTCAGTCCCAACGCATGTAGAAAGGCTCTATTCGCCGCGATATTGTCCATTCTTTTCATCTCAAGTGCACACTTATATGAAAGAAAAATACGATTAAACGCTACATATATGAGAAAATGCAATGGCGATGGTCAACAATGGCAGAAAATAGGAAAACAAACATGCCAGGTTAGTGGATGCGAATTACAGATCTTAGCTTTACATAAAACACTCCATAAGCCACGACATGCACTCCTGCATATGGGATGTACTGGTACTCGTAAAACGACGCCACGACAGGACAAAAATGTGCGTCTATACGATGTTTCGAATGTTATTTAGTATTTAGTTAGCCAGGTATTTAAGAGACCAGAGAAATAGAACTTCAACTACCATGTCACAATGCAATATGTCAAACCCAAAAGACCTGCCTGCTCTTGATTCAACGATCTTCTTCATTAGCATGTGCTTTTATTCAATATATATAGGACCTAGGATCTTTGTGTTTGTGTTCTTGTCACATATTTGTCAAACACATTTTATTGCATTGCACATGCTAGAAGATATTCAAATGTTCCCATAACACTCCTATTCACGCGTGCACATTCTATCAAAGTGAAGTATTTCGAGGATATACTCTACTCACCGCCGGATTATCTTTTGCTATATCTAAAAGAGAAAGAAGCCCAATTACTATGATGAAGACAACCATTCTGCTGAATATAACCAAAAACAGACGACAAACGATTGCAACTGGCATGCATGGCTCAACTCTTCGAATACCACAGCTAGCTAGCCTATGGAATCCCGAATGTGACTAAAATATTCAGCATATATATGTTGTGTCCTGGTCTGGAAATTGGAAACAAATGGCCTACCATTGCACAGGCTTTTCCTGCTCTTGGGGACCACCCCTACAAATGAAAGACAATCGCATGTAAGCAACACTTCTTTAGTAAGTAATAATCAATAATTAACATATTCACTTGCTCTAATCAGAATGTTGGTTATTACTAGAGGATCAGCGTGTATTAGTACATCTGTAATAAAAACTAGCGATACATTTTGCTACAACAAATCAAATTTGTAATTCTGCACACAAAAAAAGATCTTAGTACAGAAAACCATACACAAAGTCTAGGCTCAGAGTTTGAATTGGGGTCAAACTGCGCTGATTGACCTTTGAATTTGGGCCTCTGTTTCCGTAGGCTTTTTGGTATGCATAATGGTCAAAAAAAAGTAAAAAAATCCACGATAAAATTTTCGGAATCCCCTTTTAAACATTGAATGGGAAATATTGATTTACTCACCTCTACCTCCCGCCACTGAGGTGGTATTTTCCCCTGCTGCTTTGCACTTGATGATTGGATGGCTAGGTTGAGACGAATCTGTCGAACAGAACATGTATGTTATTGTTGCAACACTTCAAATTGGAGCGATATGCAATCGGTGGGAAAAATTTACGACTTCAAATTGCCCAATCTCACTTATGTCCGAAACGGCAAGCATCTGAGGGCTGAGACATTCTGACAGGCTACTCGATTATACTCGATCGTATAGCTCACTGGCGCTTGTGACATTTCAGTTGCATTATTTGCATTTAGTTGCACATATCCGTATAAATTAAAAACTGGTGTCATCGGAATTCTCTCAAACGTTGAACGTGAAACATGTATTACTTACTTTTCCCCGCTGAGCTGGTCTTTTTTCCTGTTGAGTTGGACTTGATGTCTCGATCGCTTGGACGAAACGAATCTGTCAAAATGTACAACATGTTATTGATGAAACACTTCCAAGTCGCATTGTGTTCCTCTGTAGAATCTGACATTTACTGAACTAAACACAACATAACGAAAGAGGTGGAAAATGATTCTGGCGAACTGGCAAGAAGTCCAATTACCGCAAAGTCAAATACACTGACTGCATATATCTAAAAGTGTCACAAGAACCAAAACTGATCCTTATGATATGTGTCCCTATTATGCTTTCATTGTAGCTGTTCGTGTGAGCATCTTGAATGACACGGACCTTAGCATCGGCTCGAGTGGTATAAGATACAAATTTTGAAGAGCGATCATGTAATTTGCTTATCGTCATCTGACATCTTCAGAACTTCAAGTTTTCCTTTTGAACCAAAGAGGAAACATTGATCGTCTTGCATAACAGACCGGGTTCCGACCACTCCCAGAGTTGTCCACAGTTGACCACATGCCCCTTACAAATATATAGCTTGTGTTTATACACATAATTTATTTTATGCTGCTGTTTGGTATTAATATGGTTTTATCAATTAAGGTTTTCGATTATAGAAACTTATCCGGTTTGACCTGTAGACTATTGGAGATAATGTATATACTGACTTCCAACTGTCGCGATATGTCCGATGGGATTCCCACTCTGAGTTGCATCTGAAATACACAAAATAAATTAAAAAGCTCTTAGTAAGGCATGATGTTTGATCTGTTTACGAATATATTCAATCTTCGTTTATAATAATGGCTACCGTTATTTACTTAGTCTAGAACTAATTGGTCCCAATTGCTCATTGTACAGTCTCGGTCACAGTGGCAGATGCATTGGTAAGAAATTCGAATCTTTGACAGTGACCTTCTGTCGATATTCGAATTTTTCAAAATTTGTCTTGACCTGGACCAGCAAAACTTATGCCATAGCTTTCGGGCATTATTTCAACAACTGTCGTTTCTATGTATGTGATTTCGAATTATACGATGACTTCTGTTTGCTTTGATTTTTTTTTTTTTTGTATCGGTGATTCCGACGTGAGTGTCCAGTCGCTGTTCCAGTATCCTCTTGGGTGCTAGTGTATATATTTTCACAGTATTTATTGTCTGCTTCGCTGTATTGCCTGGAGTTACCAGCAGGGCCTCATTGATCGTTATTCGATAGAACAATAACCATAAGTGTTTTATTGTCACATGTATATATTTCTGTATAACATTTTCTTTATAGACGTTGCTCTCACCCGTTTCAGTATCCACTACGGTTTGTCTCGGCTTCTTAGGTACACTGGGCTTGGAAAGTTCTGAATCAAAGGAATCGAAAATAAAGATTTCTATCTGCGTCAAGCCTATCGTTTTCAAAACTACGCCATTACAATATTACAATTTGTGATTGCTTGTTTAATTTGAACTGAGAACGACACAGGAGATTTGAAACCCCATCTCTGAAGTTATGATACAACAAGTTCTAACATTATTTGAAAGCCAATTACTTTGCGACACACGCTGGAAACCAAAAATACTTGTTCGAGTGGAAGGCTGTTCAACTTAGAGAAACATATTCATAGATCATCACTGATTTCTGTTTTTGGAATGTCACCACACATATAGAGATTGGTGCCGAAAAATTTCCAAGAAGAAGCAGTAGCTCGTAGTGTGATTTTACATGTTCTGAAGATCAACCCTACCATGCCTGGGGGGGCCTACCAAACTTTCGGCGCTATCTCCGAAACGACAAAAAATGGAGAGCTGAAACTCCTTGCCTTTATAGTTTTTCATATTGGGCTCATTTTGAGCCTGCATAACGCTCCGAGCAGAGGATCATGGGCAAATTCAAGATGGCGGCCACGTGCGGTACCAGAAAAGTGATGTTTTGTCATATTCCTTCAGATTTCTGCTTTTCCGCGACAAATAGTAGGCACCAAACTATTTTATTTCACATTACATTAATATTTACTAATTTATCATGCAGTTTTTGCGGATAAATTGCATAAATTAAAAAATCGGCAAATCTGACCGAAAATGGACCAAAATGGCGTTTTTGAAAATAACGTCACTGTGGCGTCGTCAGTGCAGCTATGTTGGATTTTTTTATATGTTCTGGTAGAGCTTGACCCAAGGGTATAGTGGAGCAAGCATCAGCTTCTTAGCTCAAAAGGTAAAAAAAATAAAGAAGAGGGGAGGGGGGGCATTTCGCATCCCCCCCCCCCTCCTCCCACCACCCCCAGCCAGGTCTGGTCAGTCCCAAAAAGCCCAAACCAGATAGGGCTAATGCCCAACTCTGCCAGAAAAATATAAATACACCTTTATTGACAACAGTTATATTGTCTGAACATTGCGAACAAATGGCCTACCATTGTACAGACTTTTCCTGCTCTTCGGGACCACCCCTAAAAAGTGAAAGAATATCGTAAGTAAGCAACGTGTCTTTAATAACTAATAGTCAATAATTAACATATTCACTTGCTCTAATCAGAACGTTGGTTATTACTAGAATATCAGCGTGCATTAGTACATCTGTGATAAAAACTACCCATACATACATGTTGTGTTACAACAGTGAAATCGAAATTGTAATTCTGCAGAAAAAAGTTCTTAGTTCAGAAATATATACTCAAGGTCTAGGCTCAGGGTATGAATTATGTCAAATTGCGCCGATTGATGTTTGAATTTGGGTTTTTGTCTCCTCTGGCTTTTGGTATGCATAATTGCTCACAACGAATCAATTTGTCTTTATTTTCACCATATCTGATGTGATATCACATCGAGCAATCATTTTGGTTCAATGTGTCATATTTAATAAATTAAAGAAATCCACGATGAAAGACGAATCTGTCGAAAACATCCGTATAAATTAGAAAATAGTGTCATTGGAATTCTGTCAAATCTTTAATGTAAAACATAGAATTACTTACTTTTCCCCGCTGAGCTGATCTTTTTTCCTGTTGGGTTGGACTTGATGTCTCGATCGCTTGAACGAGACGAATCTGTCGAAAAGTACAATGTTATTGATGAAACACTTCAAAGTCACATTGCTTTCCTCTGTAGAATCTGACATTTACGTCTAAAACGCCAAAGCATCTGAACTAACACAACATAACGAAGGGAGTGGAAAATGATTCTGGTGTACTGGCAAGAAGTCAAATTACCCAAAAGTCAAATACACTGACTGCAAATATATAAAAACTTCACAAGAACCAAAACTGAGCCCTGTGATGATTTGTGTCCCTATTATGCTTTCATTGTAGCTGTTCGTTTGAGCATCTTGAATGACACTGCCCTTAGCATCGGCTGGAGTGGTCGTTTCGTCCGAGGCCCGCCCCCTATATATACAGAACTTTTGGTATTTGACATATGTTGGCATTTGTGGGAAGTTGATGCTGGGTCGACATCGATCATGTAGTTCCCCTATCAAGTCATTTGACATCTTCAGAGCTTCAAGTTTTCCTTTTAATCCAAAGGCGAAACATTGATCGTCTTGCATAACAGACCGGGTTCCGACCACTCCCAGAGTTGTCCACAGTTGACGACATGCCCCTTACAAATATATAGCTTGTGTTTATACACATAATTTATTTTATGCTGCTGTTTGGTATTAATATGGTTTTATCAATTAAGGTTTTCGATTATGGAAACTTATCCGGTTTGACCTGTAGACTATTGGAGATAATGTATATACTGACTTCCAATTGTCGCGATATGTCCGGTGGGATTCCCACTCTGAGTTGCATCTGAAATACACAAAATAAATTAAAAAGCTCTTAGTAAGGCATGATGTTTGGTCTGTTTACGAATATATTCAATCTTCGTTTGTAATAATGGCTACCGTTATTTACTTAGTCTCGAACTAATTGGTCCCAATTGTTCATTGTAGTCTAGGCCAGTGGCAAATGCATTGGTAAGAAATTCGAATCTTTGACAGCGACATTTTGTCGAGAGTGTACTTATGGTAGTCGAATTTTAAAAAATTGACAAAAAATGTCTTGACCTGTACATGAAAAACTTATGCCGTAGCTTTCGGGCATTATTTCAACAATTGTTTCTATGTATGTTATTTCGAATTATACGATGACTTCTGTTTGCTTTGATTTTTTTTTGTATCGGTGATTCCGACGTGAGTGTCCAGTCGCTGTTCCAGTATCCTCTTGGATGCTAGTGTATATATTCTCACAGTATTTATTGTCTGCTTCGCTGTATTGCCTGGAGTTACCAGCAGGGCCTCATTGATCCTTATTCGATAGAACAATAACAAGAAGTATTTTATTGTCACATGTATATTTCTGTATAACATTTTCTTTATAGACGTTGCTCTCACCCGTTTCAGTATCCACTACGGTTTGTCTCGGCTTCTTAGGTACACTGGGCTTGGAAAGTTCTAAATCAAAGGAATCGAAAATAAAGATTTCTATCTGCATCAAGCCTATCGTTTTCAAAACTGCGCTATTACAATTTGTGATTGCTAGTTTAATCTGAACTAAGAACGACATAGGGGATTTGAAACGCAATTACTCGACATACGCTCGAAACCAAAAATACCTGTTCGAATGGAAGACTGGTCAACATACTCATAGATCAGCACTGATTTATCTTTTTGGAATGTCACCACACATATAGAGATGGGTGCCGAAAAACTTTCAATAACGATCTGACCGAAAATCGACCAAAAAATGCCGTTTTTGGAAATGATGTCACTGTGGCGTCATCAATGCGGGCATCTTGGATTTTTTGACATGTTCTGGTAGAGCTTCACCCAAGGGTATAGTGTGGTAATCCCCTTAGCTCAAGTGGTAAGAAAAATAAAGAGGGGGAGGCATTTGACCCCCCCAGCCAGGCCTGTACAGGTCCCAAAAAACCAGGCAGATGGGGTTAATGCCAAACTCTGCCAGAAAATATAAATACAGCTTCATTGACAACAATTATATTTTCATTGGACAAATACGATATCGAATAACCATTTTTGAGCAAAGTAAATCATCGGTATAGAGGCGGAATGATATCACGATGACAATTTTCCGAGAACCATAATCTGAGGATTGGGACTCCGCCACGATGGCATTTTCATTGTCTGATTACATTCACCTGTAGTTCTAACCTAATGCATAATCAATATTGAGAGAAAGGAAAAGATAGAGATTTAATGATTTTCTTTTGTCCTTGGTCCGTGTGTCCTCCGTTAATTTTCGTTCCGTTCCATCAAAGCAATCTGAAAATAAGTTTCACACACCTTTTTCGTTTTCTCAATACAAAACGGAAAACAGTTATCGGTTAAAATTTCACTGTTACGGTGGACGGCATGTGAACGGGAGCACATATTCCCGTTCAGAAAACGGTCATCGGCGTCAGGTACCTAAAATCGGTATCTACCGTCAAACTCATTTTCGAAATATGAAATTCATCAGCGAACTGAGATACCTATTTCCAAATAGGGAAACGGAAATAGCTCCGTTGGGAAAAGGGAACACTAATCGTTTTCTGTATCCTCCGTTGATTAATTTCTTGTTTCATCAAAGGAATCTGAAAATAAGTTTCACCAACCTTTTTCGTTTATCGTTTTCTTGAATACAAAACGGAAAACGGCTATCGGTTACCATTTCACTGTTGACGGTTTTCGGACGGTAGCACATATACCTATTTAGAAAACATTGATCAGCGTGAGGTACCGGTACCCAAGATCGGTATCTACCATTCGACCATATTTTTCTACGCACGTGCAAGGGGCCTTGGTAAAAATAGATTCTTATCTTGATCTGGACTAGCACGGTTTTATCCATTCTCCCGGCATCAGACTGTCTTACTGTCAGATGTACCCTCTGATTGCACTGTGATAAAGTTTTTGCGCATGACTCTCGGCCAATCAGCATCGCCCGCTAGTTAACGAGGCAGAATAAGCCCCGTATTGTGTTCCTTTCAATAATCTAGCATAAAAACTTGTTAATTCTTTAGCAGATATAGGGAGGTATTTCCTAGGCTGCTCTCGCGCTTTTCCTGCTCAGTGCGGTCAAAGGGTGCTATAGCAACATTTTAGCAGATTACAAATTCTAACAATGGGAGAATGTGTTTCAGCAACCTCCCTTCCGATGTCCGAGGTTATCCCGCGACCCCCCCCCCCACTCCCCTCCAAACTTGTATGTATGTGCGCGCGCGTGTGAACTATAAACTGTCTATACTCTTCCATAGCGAAATTGGGCCAATAAACCAAAACCCACCCGCCCCCCCCCGTAATATTATTGCACATTATGAAGAGACATCCACTACTATTTATCAAGGAGAAAGATATTTTCTTCACGCCGCTTTTCCACTCGTGTGACCCCCACACCCACCCCACCATTCTCAAGGGCAAGACTAGTTCATCAACTTTGAAGGGTGATGGGCAATGAGTGTATATTTGGAATCGTCGCCTAAAAAGCATCATCATGGCGTCTGATTGTGTAGACCTAACTTCTAATGTCGAAATTCTCATGCGCAGTTAAACCCGATAGCATACTTATACAGCAAGCCACTCATGGCGAGAGAGAGAGAGGGGAGGGGGGGGGGGAGAGATAACATTGAAGCTGCAAGATATGTTGATATTGGATAACACAGGTGTTTGGCAGGTTAATTAGATGGTGGGGGGGGGGGGCATGGTATCGTCTACAACAGTCTGATCTATTGATGAGGATACCCCACCAGACAATTGACTTGCCAAACACATGTATTGGATACCGCCTGTCGTGATGAACAGCTTTCTCTCATTGTTAGAATTTGTAACCTCGTAAACTGTCCGTGTAGCACTCTTTGACTGCACTGAGCAAAAAAAACACAACTTTGTAACATTATTTGAAACACAATTACTTCGCGAAATACTGATTACGAATATTTCCGTAATCAACGAACCCATGTATGAATCTAAAACAGAAAAATATTATATGTCCATGGACAAGGATGGATCTTTGCTATACTCCACATAACCTCTATATAATGTTTGACTTACGTACCTGGCGATATAATAGCCGCAGCCTTTCTTTTAACTGCAATAGCCCGCAAACGCTCAAGTTGCTCCTCAGCTAGTCTAGCGGAAGCTCCTTGCCCGACAGTTAGCTTTGAAGGGGTCACCTTTCTTGGTGGAGTTCTGGATATGTTCCGCGGATAAAAGCTCTCTGCATTGGCTGTAGACACTTCCTCCCGTGTAAGCAATGGCTCACAGTTCATAAGTTTTTCTTTTAGATGACCAAAGCCGAGAAAACGTGCCCCACGGTTTCTTATAGGATTGTTGGTCACTAACAAAAATACACAGGAAATAGGCTCCAATGCACTAATTTCTCTGAGTCTATTAATCTGCCGCTTTATCTGTGTGAGAGCCATCGATTTTTTTCGTCGACCATTACTCCTCAAGGCCTTTGAGCGTTCTTCACAATCTTTATATATTTTCCGTGTGCCCGGTCTTGGCTTTCGTTCATATACCCCTGCAGAGCAAAACACAAGCTAGAATTATTGCGAGAAAAGATTACAATTTAATATTATTGCAAATGCCTGAGTTGTGTGATGTTGTTCACAAACTCTGCGATAACAATCATATTTTCGCAATCCGTCTATATATAGGCACTAGAATTCTGGTGAATATGAAAGACTGACGATAAACAGACGAAATTATAAGAAATAGCATCCGTTATTCTTCTTAATATCAACTTTCCATAAAAATAATCCGATAAACGTGCATGTCTTGAGAATTACCAGCAGAACTCGATGATGGCTCATCAGTGACGATGCTTGATCCGTTTGTTGGTGTCTCGAAGATGACATTGTTGAATGAAGTAGTCGGAGACCTACAAAGAAACAATCGGAAATTATTGTGTGCTGTTACCGCCTCGACTAGATGCTTATAATGACACTGGCTTCCTTACGTCAGTAATGCAGTCAGGGTGTAGTTTTGGGAAAGCGAGTCTCTCGTCTCCGGTTAACACATATCTAGTAAAGAATTGAGAGAAATAACAATAATACTGCAAAAGGAGATGGTATACGATAAGGCGGGATTTTGGCCTATACGCGGTGCGGTTGAAATCGAAACAAATAAAATGTCCTCAAAATAATTGTGTTTTAATGTAACGACAAGAGAAAATATATATACACAATATGTAAAATTTCAAGCTCGATTGCATTATCATTGTAGTCATGAAATTGAAATCCGCAGCATGTGCTATTTCGTGTAAAAAGGGTCTAAATCGAGTCATTTAATGACACATTTAGACACGAAGGACTGTTTGGGCCAAAAAGATTTTTCAGCAGTGGAGTTATAATGCCACCGCAAATCACCAAGATATATGGCGTTTTGGTCCTAGTGGCCCTTCATGTCTAAATGTACATTTAAATGACTCGAGATAGACCCATTTCTCAAGAAACAGCACATGCTGCGGATTTCAGTTTCATGTCATAATTACAATCATAACGCAAACGAACTAGAACTTTCAACCGCACCATGTATAGGCCAAAATCCCGCCATACCGTACCATCTCCTTTGTATAAATGTAGAAATGCACTTAGATGTTTACTCAACTTTCCGGACAAGGCTCTGCATATTTGCGTTCATTTCATTAGATGCAGTTTCAAGTAATGTCATTATTCTATATAATTGTATTCAAATTATTCCTATTTAATGGAGATGGTTGCCATGGCAAGAAATAGCCGTATCCCTTTAAACGTGTGCATAGTTGTTCAAAAATACGCACAACAGTATACGGTAAGTTCACATTAGACTGTTTGAAATAAAATTAAAATTCTCTCTATACGAAATGCATTACTATCTGTGTCTGAGGTGTTGGTCTCTATCTTAGCAAGATCTTTTAGCAGGTGACATTTCACGTGAGCAATCACTCAGAGACATTACTGAGTACTGATCCCATGCAGGCTCACCTTGATTTGAGCCGTTTTGACGAAGTCGATACAATTTTTGAATTTTGAATCGTACAGAGAAAAATGGTGTCGAACAGATTTGAATTCGGTGACAGAGAGTAATGGCCCATTTATCCCTTCTGTATGCGCGGTATGTGAACTGATACCCAATTTGCATTACAAGGTACGGACTCAGATCTAACCAGATCGGATTTGGTTGATGACGTATGTACCTATACTTTCTAATCCTTTTCTCGGCTGGTATGTGTGAGTGGGGATGCGCTAGGGCTGGAGGAATAATGGGGTGAGGCATAAATCATTCCCGTGTCTGTCTTCATGAATATCGTGCTTTTCTATAAATACGTATGCCTCGCATAGCGGAACAGTGCACAATGTAAGATAGTATACAAAGAAAAGCTTTTGATGGATATTTGGGCTACTTACGAACTTTTGGAAAAGCCCTGTCGGATGCCAATTCTCAGAGATAGCATTCTTTGACACCCTTGCAAGTGCTCTAGTGCTAGCAAACTTGGTACATCTGCACTACAGGACAGCATTAGAATTGGGTTGCATACTCATCAGGTTATATTCCAGTAACTTTGAATTCATCAGACAGGCAACAGGTATTGTGAATGCAGTGGATCTGCTGCTTCTTTTGTTGGGACGCCAATTTCATGACACCTGCGTGTTACTGTAATTTAATTGCCGAAGTCCTTCTGAATTCATTTATTATTTACCTGAATTGACGGGTCAGTTAAGAAAGCACTAAGAGTGTTCGTTGTGACTCATCCAATTCAATTTCCATGAGTATACTGTATGTAGTGCGCATGGTGCGGGTGGACACTTGCACACACTACATAAATGATATGAATATCTGGGGATGGAGATCCAAGATCGCGTTGAGACCGGACTTCAAGGCGTTAACGGAAGATGCGGTCATCACATACTCTCAAGGATCCACCACCCTCTGACAAAAGGAATTTTCCTAACATTGAGTCGAGGTCGTTGCTTGTATAGCCTAGTAAGTGAGTTGATCCTTTGGAACAGACTGTCCGGATCAAGATCATCTTGCCGCTGCAACACCTTCAAAGTCCACATTATGTCCTGGCGAAGTAGCCTATTACCAGTATAACCCAATGATCTAAGTTTCTCAAGGTAATCCAAATCCTGAAGGCGACAAATCATCTTGGATGCCTGCAATGGACTTAAAAAAATATCTTTAAGTGCTTTACTAAGTAAAGAGTTCCACGCTGGGCTTGCATACTCCATTTGCGGACATGCCAACGACTAATACAGCAGCACAAAACTTGTAGCGTCTAAGTCCATAAATTGATGCCAAATAAAGCCGAGTACCCTGTCAGAATGTCCGTCAAAATGTAGTTTAGATTCGAATGTTTTGAGATCCGCTGGCTACAACTAGTACTCGAGTGGTGGAAAACGCCTCCCTATATGCGATACCTTACACTTCAAAATGTTGCAAAAAAGAGCCACATTTCTGACCAGGTTTGTTTATTAGCCAAATCTATTTGTAGGTACTGCCTGTCTTCTAATTTAGCAATTATGATAGAGCGATTGGTGTCATCAGCGAATAGATCTGCTGAAGTTACTGGCGTAGAAGGAGCAGAGGCCCAAGCACATTACCTTGGGGAACGCCGCTAGCTACTCTTACCCTCAATGATGAAGAATCTTTCACGATCACACATTGAGAAAATCAGCTAAAATTAATGCCACTTTGCCACAAATGCCATTCGTTGCTAGTTTCCTAGTCAGCCTGATGTGTGGAACAGTGGCAAATGCTTTAGAATAGTCAAGATAGGCCCTACAATGTGGTACTCACCATCAAGAGCCTCACTCCATCTGTTGAAACTAGTCTTCCACAGATCCAACCAAATGATATGAGGCCATTATTCGGGAAACGATTGTCAACTCCCAGTCATTCCTGGAATTCAACGTACTGGATGGGCTTGCTAATAGGACTCCCTAGCATATATAATGATACCTTTATGACAAGACTTCAACTCAAAGTTAGAGAGGGGCACGAATCCTGGTAAAGCAAACATAACTTCGATATGTACAAGTAGCCAGAACTTCGGCAGCACCTCAGTTACCGCAACAATGATACACAATTCGTGTAGAAAAGTACACAAATTGTATACTTCTCTTACACAATTCTGTACATAACTGTTTTTTCAGAGTACTGTCGTTGTGGATATTCGGAAGATTCCCCCTCTCCGTTTCCCACTAAGATTTCCACTATTTGTTCTTGTAGACTAGCTTTACTCAGTTTGGTGAAGTAATACGCTTCTTCCTCCTCAGTAACAAAAACCGGGTAATGCAAATCTAAAGGAGCAGATATGTTCTCACCAAGCACGTTCTTTCACCTTTATGACACGACTTCAACTCAAAGTTAGAGAGGGGCACGAATCCTGGTAAAGCAAACATATCTTCGATATGTACAAGTAGCCAGAACTTCGGCAGCACCTCAGTTACCGCAACAATGATACACAATTCGTGTAGAAAAGTACACAAATTGTATACTTCTCTTACACAATTCTGTACATAACTGTTTTTTTCAGAGTACTGTCGTTGTGGATATTCGGAAGATTCCCTCTCTCCATTTCCCCAAATTAAACTTCCCAGATATTGGCGTTGAACAAGTTCGCGGTGCAAGCTGTTTGAATGTATAACCATGTGCTAGAGCGACGCCTGATAAGTTCCAATCCTCTCCCACATCTCTTAAATTTCTGCTATTGTCAAGCAAATCTCTACGTTTCGATCTATCGCTCAAAGATACACGAAAGTCTAGGTTTGTCGGTTTTCTCGCCCAAACGTTTTCGCGTATCCGTTCTTCCTCCACGCTCATAGCTCCTTGCAGGCGGCAAGAAGCGTGTGAGTGTCTACCTCCGTCTTATCGGATATTTCCTCTTGAAACTTTCAGGCAGATTAAATACAATAATGTTATCTCTCCTTCCATTCGGTACCTCTCCTCCCGAGCTCCTTTACGGCAGACTCGGATATGGAGCTGGTAGGCGCTAGTTTTACTTTGTCCTCTATATGTTGAACTCTACGTGGAATGTCCTTCTCATGCCTGACAAGGCTGTCAACTTTCTCTATTTTAGTTGGTCTCAATTTGCTTATCGCTACTTCGACGGTCTTAGCTACTGTTTGATTCAGACTTTGTAGGGTTTCTCGCATAGCAGACTGATTTTAAGATAATTGGTCAAGTTTCTGGTTCATATTGGTCAGAACTGTATGGTTAACTTTGCGACTGGAACATACCTAGGCAAACTGCTTTCACAGAACTAATTGCTCCGGCATTTCACAAAATCTCAGATACTCCTCTCCAGAGTAAACATCGCATTCTATGACTTTATTATCGTCTCCCAATTGAACAGTTGATTATAACGGGCGCTGTAATCAGCAAATATAGAACCTTGAACCTTGTTGTCGTCGTCAGGGAAGAATCGAGAATTTCCAAAATGGTGTCCACTACCGATAGTAAAAGCTGCTCAACGAAAATGACAGTTTCTGTAGAAATCAATATCAAATTTGATTATGGTATCGATACTGCCTCGCACGATAGGCCTACTCAACTTATGGGATAAACTACTGCAAAAATCTGTCTATGAAAATCACACAAATCTAGAAATTTGTAGAGAAATTTTCAGCCCGTGTGTCCACCCCGCACATGCTCGCAATTATCAATTTACTATCTCACTGTTATCTTCCTTGTCCATCAGATTCAAACAAGCAGATGTACTTCCTCCCACTGACTGACGACTCCCTGTCCTCCTGTCGCAGCATCGTGTGCTACATCTTGTAATTCATGGAAAAATGATAAGAACACTTCCCTCTTGGTTGAACTCTTCGCGAGCATCTTCCTATATTTCTGACGATAGTGCGTTACAATGACAGGGTCAGAGAAAGAAGATAAGATTTCCACTATTTGTTCTTGTAGACTAGCTTTACTCAGTTTGGTGAAGTAATACGCTTTTTCCTCCTCAGTAACAAAAACCGGGTAATGCAAATCTAAAGGAGCAGATATGTTCTCACCAAGCACGTTCTTTCTGATGTAGCACGTGCGTTTCATTGTGGCCTGTTGTACATACTTGACCAAGTTTGGGTGTAGTGGGATACCGCTTATTGATATGTGCTGTTTGTTCTGCGAATTCTTCAGATACTCGCGAATGTCTGGTCTGAATGCATCAACGGCAGCTGCGATATCTATCTTCTTCGTTCTGTGCTCAGTTGTGTTTTTCAAACTGAGGAATTCAGCAGTTTTTCTGCCCAAATCTTCAAATTTGTTCAAGTTGCAGCAGATATTTTTCCATGACCGGTCAGATGGCAGGCTACCACTGGAGAGATACTGTTTGACTGCTCGGTTCTTTTCTTCTAGGATGAAATCAAAATCTTGACCTTTTGATTCGTCACCACTCACAGTAATTGATGCATTTGCGTCCCATACGGCCTGTACTTCCTCCGGCATGAACCGATATTGCAGTGTATCGAATATATCGATATTTTGATAGTGTGGATGGCATCGCCCAAAGAACAGTTCTTTCAGATGGTGCTTAGCACTGCGGATAAGAAGAGCGTTATTCCGGCGTACGCCCATTCGAAGGTTGATAATTGCCTGTGAGAAGCGACAAACTTGCTGGTGCAGATATGCGACGTTCGGATCACACCAGATGGAGTCGTCGTACCTGATGCGCGACAGTCTCTCACATACGAACACACCAGTTCTTGCATTGCCGCTGTGTGAAAGAGGAGAACCAGCCTCCAGCTGATATGGTGGTCTTTACCCTTCTTAGCAAAATTTTTGGCATTCTCGGAAGTAAAGCCCATGCGTTCGCACATAGTTTCCAAGAAAGGTACCCAGTTTAGTTCTAGAAAAGCCTTTATAGCGTTCATCTCAAAATGACCGCATCCAATTCTCATATACAACCAATCAAACTCTTTATAACATGATGGAGATTTTTCATGGTGAGCGTGGTTGTGGTGCTTGAAGTATTCCTCTTTAGACAAAAATGATGTGTTACAGTGATCACAAACTAGTGCCTCATTTTTCACGTTCTGGAAGAGGCTGTGTGGCCTTCCGTCACAGCAAACAAATGTCCAAACTCGGGCATCTCCTCCATAACGCTGTATGCCGTTCTCGCTGCCGATATGGCGAAGAACCATTGCGACCGAATCATTGCTATTGGGATTCACGAAAACTGGTTGTCCCATGTAAACTTGGGAACTTCCTTTGTGATGAGATTGAATATGTTCATATCGATCATTATTCGGGACGTTAGAATCAGATACTCCTGGTCCTATCTCTTTGAATGAGTACTTCGGCATTCCTTCGCTGTCAGATTTTGTGTCTGATTTCGAGGCAATACGACTGGCTTTGATGCCACTGCGCTTGTTGCAGTTATCACATATCAATTTTCGACGGGCATTTTCAGCTCCACATTCCTGACAAATGATGACATTTTTGGTTCTCTCACCTTGGTGTAAGGCCTCGTCTACATAATCCTCCACCCCGTGTTCAGTGTCATGTTGCTGGTGCAACACCTGACCAATCGCGTTATCCAGGAAATAACATAACTGATTGTAGTGAACATCCTCCAATTCACTGATATCCTCGGTGTCTTGTAGATAAATATGTTCCACTGCGTCCTTGAATGCAGCCTTTTCTGATTCCGTTGTAGCAGTTTTGCAAACTATGTCTTCGGTCACTCCATACTTGTTAGCATCTGCTCGAAGTTGACTGAGGGTCTCGTCGAACTGTGACAACTTGAACCAATTTTTAGGTTTATACTCAATAAGTTGTTGCATGTGTTTCTTGCTAGGGTCACACTGAAGTTCAACGAAAATATTTGTGGTTATCACGGAAGAGTCAGCCTTATTTTGAGGTTTAATGTTCCGTTTGTAAGCACAGACCTGTTCATTGTCAAACGTGTTCATGATGATACCTGTTGGACATTTAGGTACATCATAAGCGGAGGCATTCATCCAGTTCTGGAGGCTTGGATAAGAACCACTCGGCCCAGCGTTACCCAATATGTCGATAGCTGTTCTGCTATTCGTCTTCGAGTATATGAAATGTGATAAAAGAAAAGAGAATGGTCCGATGAATTTCTGGGATCTCAAGCCGTATATCTGTTCTACACAACGGCAAAGCATGTAGCTCTGATTTATGCTAGGATTTTCCTCCTCAAATCCAGTAACTCCTCTCAAAAACTGACAAACTACAGTATTCCTTTGCTTTAACCATGCCTGTGGATCAAGATTTTGTAAGAATAACAGCTCTCGATACTGGTTAGCCAACTCGAGTGTGTCAGTGAATATACTCTGATGTTGCGAAGACCCAAGTGTATACGCCATGTGAGACAGTTCCAAAGGAGATAATGATTTAGTTAGTTTGGTCAAAAACACATCTCTTTGTGTAGCCGTGAAGTTTTCGAAAGAACCTATCATTTCGGTCACAGCGCTATCACATGACGATTCCACCTCTTCATATTGTTGATATTCCCTAATCCCTTGACCTTCTGTGTTTCCTCTTAGTGGCCCCGAATCCATCAATTCACTTTCATCGGGCGTTTTAACAAAGTTAAAAGTTCGACTGGCTTTGTAATTGCGCTTCCTCTTCCTCCCAGGTTTCACCCCGCATAGTCCACATGAATCTTCTTTGTGCGGTTCAAACTTTTCTATGTTGACGTTGGTCTGAAACGTTTTCCCTTTTTGCATGGCCTTTCTATAGTTTTCTAACATCAGTTCATGTGATCTACACAGTCTTTCAGGGTGGATGCAGCTATCGTCATTGTCAATATCGATGTTATACAGCTCTTTGAATTCGATCAAGAAATTATTCTTTGTGAATGTACTCCTTTGTAGATTGCTGCAGCCACAAACCCTACAAAGTTGTGACAGTCGTCGTTTGTGTTCCTCCGTCCCTTTTATGGGAGGAGATGATCCAGCTGAACAGTCTCTATACAGTAATGATTTCCGTCTGTGATGGGTGCAGTATAATATTATTTTGTCTAGTATTTGGCGACCTCCGTTCTTTATCTCTTCATCCGGCAAAAACTGCAACAAATAATATTTGGAAAAAGTGAGCATCACTTCGTCGATCATAATCCATGGAATCGTGCTTCAACCTGTAGCAATACAGCTCAAGAAAACTTGGTAAAGTACACCCATGGATGAATTGTCACATGCAGGAAAGTTAAAAAACGGCATATATTTTGTTAATGCCGACACTTCGTGACTTTTTGGATTGTTGAGGTCAAACAGAGAATCTTGGGTAAATTAAAATGACGTACATGAAGGTAAAACTTCCGTCTTTTTTAATCAATTTGTTGATTTTTTATTCATAAAAGTGCTCATAAGCTATGTATATCACATTAGATAATTGTGTTCTAATTTGTCAGTTTTGCTGAATTAGTTGCAGTAAGAAAAGATTTTTTTTTAAATATTTTTAAGAAAAGATATTGACCAAGAAATCGAATATGACGTGACTGTGTTATTGTTGGAGCGACCATTTTGGATTTCAAGGCTGATAGGATAAAAAAAATTGGCCAAAACTCGACAAAAAATGTTTCTAGAATACGACGTCACTATGTCGCCATAAGAGCAACCAGCTTGGATTATGTTACATTTTCTTGTAGAGATTGGCATCAAGCCGTGAAGGTATAGCTCTTCTGCGTCCTTGATTGCTTTGATCTCTCTAGCTCTCAAGGATAGGAAAAATATTCAGGGGGAGGTGAGACGAACTCCCTCTGCGATGCCAAGGTAGGTCTCAAAAGTTCAGGCCTGCTAGTGTTAACGATGACGACAATGTGTGCCAATTGAAGATAATAGCGCAATGAAGGCAATGCATCGATAGTATGACTCATAACAGGACTGATTTTATCATGAAGAGGGTAACACAGTATCTCCACATGCCTCAATCATAATGGAAATAATTTTGCATATTTTGCATATTCATATTTAAAAAATATGATCTATATATTGCATAATTTGAATTCTTGTCTATCTTATTGTCACGTCTGTACATTTTCCCTTAAGTTCATATTTCTCGAATTGTATGTCGTATATGTGTTGTATAAATTCTAACACAAGGAATTATTCTTCCATCTTCTATTCTTTAGTCCCTCCTGTTTCTATCTTTTTTTAATAATTAATTTCCTTGATTTATAAATGACGCCCTGTATTATAACAGGATATGGCTGCTAGACTAAGTTACTTTATAGCGAGGAACCATCCCATTGCCCCGTCGGAGCCCGGTGAGACAGTTATCTCGTCCTAGGGACCTACAAGTTTTCATTTTTATAATTTATTATTCATACATTTTGCTTAAATAGGTCTGGTTGAGTAGCTAATATGGCCCCGGGTTCACGATGAATCCACCTAAAAGAAAATTTGTTCTGGTTTTGAGAAAATAAAGTGCAACTAAAATTTGTTGAGTGTTCTTAAAAGAAGGAAAATGAATCTGATTTTGAGAAAACATTTTGTTACATTTTTCTAGTTCTAAGAAACTTAAGCAATTTGGAATAAGAAATTTTGTTTTGAGTATTTCAAAAAAAAATTCTCGTTTTCACGGATTTTCTTGTGTCACTCCCTTGAAAATTATTTCAGAAATATTTTCTAACCAGATTTCTTGATAGGAAAAAATGTTTTCCTCAGTTTCAGAAAATATTTTTTTCTTTATTTAACAATTTTCTCTCTCCTTTTGATGATTTTCTTCTTAAGATTTTTTCTGAAATTGTGAACATTCTCTTCTCAATACAAGAAAAGGCAGGTTTCTTGTATTG